>SKCR01040873.1:0-158256 GCA_019454045.1 Zanthoxylum bungeanum | reverse complement strand
GTTATAGTTTATAGGTTGTTATTTGTTATTAGAGGCATGATTTAATTTAGTTTCGTTATTTAATTTCAAAGCATGATTACGTTATTTTTAGGCATGATATTTTGTTTAGTTCATGATTATGTTTGAATAATTATTCATTTAGTTTGATTTAATGGCTCAATATGCTCGATGCGTGATATTGTGTGTTTGTTGTTTAAAGACTTATTTCAAGCATGCAAACTTAGAATAAGATTTATTTAATGGATGCACCTTAGATCTAAGTAACCATTGAGCATGATTGTTGAGTAGACTCGGTTGATTTATTGTACAAATTATATCATCACAAGTGACATAAGTAAGGGACCATTCCAAACCCAACGGTTTGAGGTCTTCCCTTGCGAGGGGTGAGTGCGGCCTTAAATCTTTATCAGTTCACACTAGGTGGCGACTCCATTATTCTCCGTTTAGTCCCCCGCGGGCTACTCTGTACTCCCACTAGGCCGCGAGCCTAGAACAGCATGCATCGTCAAGTTATGTGTCCTACAACTACTATAGCTTGGGTTTCCTCATCGGGGAACTCAAACTTGTACTGATCCCCTTCAACAGGTTACAATGCCAGGAACTCTGCCACGACTCGTCCTTTGATCACCTTAGAAGTGAGATACTTGATATCAAATTCTGTCAGCAACACTAACCATCTGCCTAACTTTCCAACTAGCGAGGGCATTGAATGCAGGTACTTCAAAGGGTTCTCCTTGGCTACCACTTGGATCTTGTAGGATTGGAAGTAATGGCGTAATTTCCTAGATGCCCATAACTGTAAGACAGATCTTCTCCATTTCCTGGTAGCGGGCTTCGTAAGAAAGAAACTTCTTACTAAAGTAGTAAACAGCATGCTCTACTCCAGTCTCATCTGTTTGTACCATCATCTCCCCCAGCGCTTCGGGTTCAATAGCCATGTAAAGTACCAAGGGTCTACCTTATCTCGAAGGTTTTGAAACTGGAGGTTTCACCAAATACTCTCTGATCTAGTCAAATGCTTCCTGACACTATTCATTCCACTTCACTGGTTGGTCTTTCCTCAATAGTTTGAAAATGGGTTCGCATACCGATGTCAACTTAGCGATGAACTGACTGATGTACTATATTTTCCCAAGGAATGCTCTGACCTTTTACTGTCTTCGGTGCCGGCATCTCAGTAATAGCCTTCATCTTTTCAGGATCCACTTCTATTCCTCTCATTCCTACTGTATGGCCATGCAACTTCCCCGATGTTACTCCGAACACACACTTCTTGGGATTCAACTACAGGTTGTACTTGTCAACTCGTTCAAGGAACTTCTCCAATGCTTCTATATGCCAATCTCTCGTCTCTGATTTGACCATCATATCATCCACATACACCTCAATCTTCTTATGCATTAGGTCAGGAAATAAAGTGGTGGCCATCCGATGATAAGTGGCTCCGACATTTTTAAGCCCAAATAGCATCACCTTGTAGCAATATGTTCCCCATTCCATGACAAAAGCTATTTTGTTCTTATCTTCTTAGGCCAAAAGAACTTGGTTGTATCCCGAAAATCCTTAGCAGATAAAGCCGCACTATCAACAAGTACATCTATATCTGGCAAAGGAAAGTCAACATTTGGACAAGCTTTGTTGAGGTCTCTGTAGTCCACATATATTCTGACTTTTCCATCTTTTTTCGGTACTGTCACAATGTTTGCCAACCACTCAGGGTATTTTACCACTTCGAGGAACCCCACATCTATTTGCTTCTTAACTTCTTCTCTGACCTTCTCGGCCCATTCAGGTCTCATCTTTCGAAGCTTCTACTTTACCGGCCTCATATTTGGATAAGTCGATAGTGCATGTTGAGCAATGCTTCTACTACTCCAGGCATGTCCTCGTAGAACCAAGCAATTACCTTAGCATATTTGACCAATATCCTTTCTAAACTCTTCCACTCTTCGGCGGTAACCTCACTCACAATTAAGACTTCCTTGGGGCTTTCAGGCGTACTATGGTTGAATGCATTTGTTTTAATGGATTTGATATCAAATATGCTTAAGTCGTGCAAGTTAAAAGGGGGAGACTCAGGCAAATAAGCAAAATGATTGTCTTTATTGCTAATAAATAGGGGAGTACACTCAAATAAATCAGGAAGATAAAATTCTTCATCTTCTACAGACACTTCTTCATCCGCAACCGATTTCTTCTCAGGCGCCTTAGCCTCCTCGAGAGTCAGTCTCTCCAACTTCATCAGTTCTTCTTCCAATTTCTCTTCTTCCTACTTCGAAACCTCCTCTGTCGGTGGCTTCTCACCCAGCACATCTTGGGAGATCTCAAATCGGGCACTACAATCCCGTTAACTTCTACTGGTTCGGGCTCTCCCTGATACCCCGAAGCCATTATGAAGTATTCCATCAACTTCAGCCCTTTCTTATTAGCCTTAGGCTTATCTTCATCAGACTGGTATCCCAATCCTCTCCGAGTAGTATGCCCTTTAAAGTTTGGCAATGCTGAACCTTGGCCTGACTCGAATTTCATTTTTTCCATGATCCTCTAGCCACCTTAGGATCCACCCATTCCTCAAAAGTTGTCGACACTTGGAACCTCGTGAAAGGTTGTATTTCCAAAGCGGCTACAACATTGTCCACCTTAGCTCGAATGGCGACAATCTCTCCTCTATATGGAAATTTGATCATCTGATGTAGGGTGGAGGGCACGCCCCCAAGCTTATGAAACCACAGCCTTCCCTACAAAAAGGTAAAAGTACCCGGGATTTCCAGTACTGTGAACTTGACCTCGTCCTCAATCGATCCAACCTTGACTACTGCGAAAAAGGTAACCTCAACTCCCCTCTTATTATCATCATAAGCCTTAATAGTCATATTAGAGAGACTCAGATCTGTCGGCTTCATACCTAGCCTCTCCAAAATCTTCAATGGGCATACATTGATGGATGAGCCATCGTCCACCATCACGCAAGATGTTCTATTTCCACTCACTTCAGCTTGGAAGAACCACGGCCTATTGTGGTTTCTCACCTCAGCCAGGAGTTCTTCCTCAGAAAATGTTATTTGTAAAGCTTCCTTCTGAACTGATCCAACAAACATTGCTAGATTAGCATCCTCGGGCACTACTATCTTGCTCAAGGCCACTACCATAGCTCGCATGTGCTCTTGGACGCACACAACAACTACCAGATACTTAAATATGCTCAGGTCTTCTTCAGTTACCGCAGCACTATGTCTCCCTCAGCATTTTCTGTATTCTCGGCCACCTCTCGGCCTTCTATCAAACACTTCCTTCCATTTTCTGCAGTATCTACAAAAGATCCCACTTCGGGTCATCCCATTCACCTCTTCTTCGTCACTACTCGAGAAGTCATCCCAGAAATTCCTCTTCTGTCCCATCTCATCCTCACTGTTACTATCCCAAATACCCAGGCAAAAGGCTTGGTGGTCAAAGGTTTGGAGGACGATGTCTTCTGGTAGGCCAGAGTTGATCATATAGGTGGGCAGTGGGACAGAGTGATAGTTAGGCAAGGGGTTGCGGTGTGTGTTTGGTTGTTCTCTCTCAGGATCATGGATTTTTTGGGGGTCTATAAGGTCTTGGATCTCGTGTCTGAGGCGGATACAGTTGTCAGTGTCATGGCCGGGGTTTTGGTGGAAGTGATAATAACAATTCATGTTAAGGTTCGGTGGTGGAGGATTGGGTAGTTGTATAGGCTCCAAAGGTTTCAGGTGTCCTTACTTTGTCAACTTCTTAAGTACTTTAGACAAGGGTCTGCCCAAGTTGGAGAAGCGTCAGTTCTTAATGGAAATAACCTCTGTAGTAACAAGCTTAGCACCCGAGGGCCCTCCGAAAGTCCGCATTTTCAGACTGTAAAACTTCCGATTCTCGGCCTCCTCCTCTTCAATATTCATGACTGTTTCCCGCAACTTTCGGAAATCCGTAATCATGGAGGTCATCCTCCTCAGCTTACCATAAATCGAGGGCTTAGTACCCTTGATAATCATCTTAATCTGGTCCTTCTCTGAAGGCCAAGTCTGCATCTTCAAGAGTTGGCTTATCCAGTGATCCACGTATTCCTTAAGCTTTCCTCTGGCTTCTGCTTGGTATTCTCCAAGTCGTGAAGCGACAAGTCGATCTCCAAATCGGTAACATACTACTTTAGGAAGGCATCAGCCAGTTCCCTCCAATCCTCATTAACCTTCTTCTCAAGGATGTGATACCATACTACAGGTGCCCCCTCAAGTGACATCCCAAACAGCTTCTAGAGTTGGCGCTGAGATAGGCCAACTGAACTCATCACCGAGATATACTACCGCAGATGGACCCGCGGGTCTCCATTTCCATTAAATTTAGTAATGTCAGGCATTTTAAACTGAGCTGGCAGCTGTTCTTCGAAGTTCATTGCATCATAATTCAATAAATACTCATGCTTCCCCTTCAGCTTGCGGGTAACTGACTCCATCTGATCACGGAGCTTCTGTATCTCGACCTGAGACCCGGCTATTCTCCCAGCGGCATTTTCGGCCATATCATCATCCAACACATGAGCATCATCATTCAATCCACTTGGAGGGCTCTCCCGCCTCTCATTCTCAGATCCTCCCGCAGCACTGGGCACATCCATATTAGACTTGGCAGCAGTCAAGCTGGCAGTTGTTCAGTCATTTTGGTGAGACTTGCTTCAATCTGCTCCATTCGAGACCCCTGGTTGACGGATTCACTCATGTTCACTAATGGTCTTTTGATTAGTCTCCCATCTTCCCTAACCCAACAAGAATTTATGGTGCCTTTTAAGATCATATGTCAGTGTGTATGCGTGCAATGCATGTAATGCATAAATTCAAAAAAAATTCTATACTAATTGGCCCATTATCATTCTAAAGTGCTCAATCACATTATTACACGGTGTAAACTTGTCCCAGTTGAAAAGGCCCAACAATTTTACACTTTGCAATAACATGGCTAAACAACTTTGAATGATGAGAGTCCCAAACACAAAATGGTCCATCGGTATTTCAGAAGCTTTTGGCCCAATTGTCAAAGAACATGAACTCGTCCCAGTTTAAATGGCCCAACAAGCTCAAAAATTTTGGCAAAAGGTCCAACTCGATCCAAATAACGACGGTCCAAAACATAAACACAAAATTTATAATTTCTATTAGTTCTATGACTAAGGTTCACATGTGGGTTTACGGGGGTGCAGACAAAGCTCTCGCTGACGAAGGATTGCCTATGACTAGGACTCCCCACTCAAGGGTTCAAGCGACCAAGTGAGCGCTCCTTTTTTATAACTTAAGGTAAGTGCCAACGAATTATGGTGTGACTAACTGTCAAATGGATTTCCCATTGTAGATTCCCCAGAGGGAGGGTGTAGCGAACTCTCTTAAATACCCAAGCCACTTAGGCTCTTATCGCTTGGTGACGGAATAAATAATGAGTCCTCCAAATTAGTCCATCATAATGAGCTACGGGTAACGATTATCTAGGTGCCTTCACAGCTTTTCCTTATAGAAAGGTAGTGAATGAAGGAAGACACCAAACTATTACCTAAATCAAAAGGTGCCTCTGATTAAACTTATTTCAACCCACTGTAGACACGATTAAATAAAGCAAAAATGATAAACATCACAAGGCATGATTTCGGGGCCAATTCTCTATCCCCAGTGGAGTCGCCAGACTGTAGGACACAGATATTGATGACGTTGTTCTAGGCTCGCAGCCTAGTTGGGAGTACGGAATAGTCCGCGGGGGAACTAAACTGGAGAAATAACATGGAGTCACCACCTGGTGTGAACCAGGAAAATATGATTTAAGGCCGCACTCACCCCTTGCAATGGAAGACCTCAAACCGTTGGGTTCGGAATGGTCCCTTACTTATGTCACTTGTGATGATATGATTTGTGCAATAAATTAACCGAATCTACTCAACATGTATTCAAAGATAGCCTACCCCTAAGTTCACATGCATAAGAATAATAATAAAACCTATATCTAAGTTCGCATGTTTTAAAGTAAGTTGTCATAACGGCAAATACGCAATAATATACAATAACCACACAAGCATGCTCAATTATTAAACACACAAAAAATAAACAAATAACCATTTAATCATAAATAAAACATCATGTATAAAATAACATAATCATGCTTGAATGATAAGCAATAAACTAGGCTAACTCATGCTTAAATAACCAATAAATAATCTACTAACTATGTCATTCTCAAATACAAATTTGGATGAAACAAAATGCGTTTCTCTCAAGTGGTACGTGGCGTTGTATCCCGAGTACAAACTGCACTACCATCCATTCGGATTCCGTTACGGAATTTACGTCCGGATTTCCATCCGATATACCATAAAAGGGAACACATATTCCGCTTATCCAACATTCACATCATGCCTCAATAAACGACTCTCATGCAATAATATATTAATAAAAATAAAAATAAACGAGCGGTAATAAATAAAAAAAAGGTACCATCAGGTCTAACCTTTTATGTCGCTTCTTGGAAGTGCGTCACACAGGCGTCAGAAGGGTTGATGATCCACAACTTCTCCGGTTCACTAACTCAACATTTTCCTTCACTGTTTTCACTATTTGGGCTACTGTTTTCACTCTGTTTTTCTGATGTTTCCTCATTGTATTATGCTTAATGGTTTGCTGTAAATAGATACTGTTTTGCGGTTTTGGAGGGGTAATGGGGCTTTGGTTTTAGTGATTTTTTAGGGGAATTCTGGGCAGTTTTTGTGCAGTTTTGGGTATTTTCTGGGTTGTTTTAAGGTTAAACTTGAGGTAAACAGGGCGGTGCAGTGGGGCTGTTTGCGACAGTTTTAGAGGGTAGTACAGTGAGGGGTTTGCGGTAATTTTGGAGGGGCAGTGCAGGGCGTGCAGATGGGTTATGTTATGCGGCTATTTTGGGGTATGTATGCGTGAATAAAGGAGGCAGAATGGGGGGCTGATCTACGTGAATTTCAGGGGCAGAATGAGGGCTGGTTTGTGTGAATTTAGAATGAGGGCAGTTTGTGGTAACGGGGATGTGTGTTTCTTCAGTTGTTGTTCACGAAAAGGATGAGGCTTATGGCTTGTGAATATGCGGCAATATGAGGTGAATTTTGGGTGACCTTGGGCGTATGTGCTAGGCTTTGGAAGGGTGATGAATGCCTCTTTTTATAGGCAAGTGGATGGGAGTAATCCTAGTCCGAATTGGAAAGAATCTCTTAATGATGGTGACATCTGCTAATTAGTATCTCATAAGAAATCAATCTCTCTAATTTAGGATGGTGATTGCTTTTGATTAGGAAAGGGATCCATGAGATTTTTTTTATTTAAGGATAAGATTTGGCTCGATTTATGCATGTGTTAAATGTGCATTTGGCTAATTAAGAGATTGATGGGCGTGAACTTGGTCTTCTTGGGCGTGGGCTTTGGGTTTTTGATAGGCTTGGGTATTTGGGTTTGGTATATGATTTGATGAGTGGCTTATGGGGTTTTTGGCCGAGGATAAGCTTTGAAATAGAGATCCAACGAGCAGACCAAAGCTAGACAACCAAATTAAATCCAACAAAAATGCCCATTTCCAACTTTTCCCTTCCAACGTCCATTTCTCGTGACTTTCGAAGTTTTAAAAGGTTGTGTCTCCATAAGAGAATCATTATAGGGACTTATATGCAAAAAGAGAGATTTCTAAATTAAAAATAGTAAATGTGGATCCCCCAATCTCAAGCATTTTATTTTTTTTCTAGGGAAGTGATGAAACCAATATCCACACACTTAATAATTGATTTCCTTTTTATGGATAATTCTTTAGTTTGTTTATTGAGTCTTAAACTTAATACTTCCTGTTAATTGGCCATTAATAAGATTGATTTGGTAAACTTCAAATGAACTTGACGAAGGGATTTTAGGTTTCAGCCTTAGATTTAATAGCTCCCGATCTTCCTTGAGGATAGATAACCCGTTAATAGATTTCCGTACAGGATAAACATATATCTGTCGGGCGGAGGTAGCCACTATTGGAACTTGAACTTAATGAATCCAGGTTTCGTGTTCCAGGTTAGCAAACTAATTTATTACACATATATGAGAGAATCAATTCATCATTAGAATAATATTGCCTGGTTTTGAGTCTTTTGTTTATTTTTTCCTTGGTATTTTCTTTTTTGTCTTTATTTATTTATTTAGCAAATCCACATTCAACCAACAAAATCTCCCTTAATTAGTATTAATAATTAATAACAACAGTAGAAATTAATTCCTCGTGGGATCAATATTTTGTACTACTTGAATGATACGTGCGCTTGAGTTATATGAGTGTGATTACGCCGGTCAAGTTTTTGGCGCCGTTGCAGGGAATTTTTCTTCTTGAGTTATTAATTTTGATGCTATCTAATTTACTTGTATCTAATTTTATTTTTATCTATAATTTTTTTTCTTTCTTTAATTTCAAGTGGTTTAACAATGGAATATTATTGAGATATTAAAAGATTACGAGCTTTACTAGAAGAAGATAAACCCCATTTAGGGAGCAACAGTCTGTTTTTCTGATGCCTGTTGTCCAGCCCAACAATTATCACTGGATGTAAGAATCAATCAATTCTACATTTGCTCAACAGAATGCAATGGGAAGATGTGTAATATATGATGGCAACCACCTGAGCGATTGATGTATATATCATTCAAAGTGGCAGAATTATCGGAATCATTCATGGTACGAAGAGCCAACATATTTCACTGAACCTTATTCTCAATCTTATCCACCATCCACCTTCGACCTTCATCAACAATCAGAAACATCAGAGGAAGATCAGATGATTCACATGCTCAAAGATTGTCTTGAGGAATGGGAACCTCAATTTAGTGCATAAATTCATAGTCAGACTGAATCCATACAGAGGATGACAGATCAAGTTAGACAATTAACAGACAACCTGAATCGCAGATCTCATGGATCAAATTCAAATAATACTGAGGAAGCCTTCGAGTATCCAGAGATTCATCATTACATCATAATAGAGGACGAGGTTGAGTAGTATCAAGAACCAGTGGTATCAATTCAGGAGCCCAAACCAGCAAAGTCTCTATTTGACTTTTATTATTCAGATTTTGACGAGGATGAAGCTGAGTTGTTAGTACCAATTACACCAATAAATGAGGATGGAATTATGTATCCTCAAAATGAAGATCTTGGAGCATCCATTGCATAAATATTTGAAGAAGATCTACCTGAGCCAGTCATATCATTAGATAAAGACCTAAATTCTGACATCTTTTTACATCCTCGGGTTGACACTTATGGAGTATGCATTTCACAGATGGCAGATGAAGAATTGAATGCAGAAATCCTAAAATATATATGTGAAGAAAAGGTGGAGCAAGAAGTAGAGCAAATGGAGGAGTAAATGTCTGACCTTATTGAAGATCCAGTGCATTCAAGAGCAATATCACTGTTTTGGGGAGTACAAATCAAAGACATCACCCAGAAGCTTGATAGAATCGAACTTCCATTCCAAGTCAAGCACCATACGAGACCTCCTAATTTTCTTTCTTTCTTTTCAGGAACCACTAGAGCGACAAAGATTAAAAAGGTGGCACGAGCACTGAATGAGATTAAATTCTTTTTGCCACTTTACCGTTGGAAGAGACCTTTCAAAATCAATGCACATGAGATTGTCTTTAATTGGACATTCAAGACAATGCTGAAACCTTCATAACATATGGATTTCAGTCACGTCTGGCTGAAAACGAAAAATTTACCACTAGCAGAGAGGAAACCCAAGCAATTAGTTTTTATGTATATTTTTATATTTTGTGTATACATGTTGTAGATTTTTTAATTTTGGGTGTTATTTTTGTAGGGAAAAGCACAAACGAAGCATTTTAAGACAGAAGGAATGATGTTTGCCAATCATAAAGAAGAGAGCTAATTCATTTGTGATGGCTGAGTAAAGAATGAATTTTTGAGACGCATATTGATGGGTTTTTATACCAAACGAGTGGCATACTGCGTACACAATTCTGTTGCCTTAATAATTGATTTGAATTGCTTTTCTTTTGTTATTATCTTGATTTTCGCAGATAGGATCCATACTTTTTGACCTTTCACAATTTCTTTTATTGTTTAACTAACAAATATCATTTGGAAGATACTAGTGCTATTATTACTCACCCTTTTCAGATACTATAAATCCAGCCTGTCATTGCACTTTTGAAGGCATCCAGATTTGAGAAAAAAATACATAAAAAAAAGAAAGAAAAAAATGGAAGCCACTTCAAGAAGACGAGTTGAAAACATATGTGTATTTTGTGGTACTAGTGTTGGTACTAAACCATAATACATAGAAGCAGCACAGGAATTGGGTCGAGTTTTAGCTGAAAAGAATATGCACTTAGTATACGGCGGAGTCATTCTTGGACTAATGAGGATTGTTTTAAAAGCTGCACAGGAATGAGGCAGTCCAGTTCTGGGAACAACCCAAAACTTGACAAAGGCGAATCTGATAGGTCCATCAAATGGAAAGGAACTGATCGTACCAGGAATATCTGAGCAGCTGGTGGAAATGATTAATCGTGCTGATGCTTTTATTACTTTGCCAAGTGGCTTGGGTACATTGGAGGAAATTTTTATAGTGCTATCTTGGGCGAACTTGAACATACACCAGAAACCGATTGGGCTGTTTAACGTTGAGGGATTTTATGATTTTATTTATGTGTTTATTGATGATGCCCGGAGAAATGGGCTCGTGATAAAACCTATGAAAGAACTCATCTTCACTACCAGAACTGCCCCGGATCTTATTGACCAAATCTTAGCCTTTGAACCACAAACTCACCCTATCATTTCCAAGATAAAATGCTCTGAGGATGGTCGTGGTACGAAGCGTCGGATAAATCTGGATCTTAACCTTGAATTTTCTTTTCTAGATGTAGCATTTCAGATAACCAGGTACTATCTTCTAACTTATCTTCTACTATTTCAGACAATGGGGATAATGTCTCATTTAGATTTGGGGGAGGGGAATAGTCAATAGTATCTTATTTTTATTATGTTATTTTTATTCCAAAACTTTTGAAAAAATAATTGAAAAATTTTACAAAAATAAAAAAAAAAATATTTTGTGTTTTTTTTTATGTTTTTAACTTGATTAATCAGGTGAAATTGGTGAGAGATAGCTGTGTAAGGAGTTTCCACTCCTGAGACGTATCTCAAACCTATTTCAGAACAAGTTAATTTTTTTTTTTATTTCTTTTGAATTATTTAATTTGTTAATTCACCATAAAATTGACTAAAATGAATCTTCATATGCTCAGCTGACAGGTATTATCAACATGCATGGTAACATACGGACACGAGCTGTAATTGAAAAGTTTGCAATATTCAGTGCTCTAGTTTAATTGGTGGAAGCATCTATAAATGGCAATGTAGTAAAAAAAAGGAAAAAAAGAAAAAAATAGAAAAAATCATTTGAGATATGAGTAATTAAGTCCGTATGGGTGTTTTAACACCTATTGCCCTAAAACCAACTGTTTTGGGAGTCACTGGCCTAAAGCTCGATACATGGATCGAAGATGTTGTAAAATACATATATATCTGAAGTCTAATTAATTAAGTCCATAGTGTGGATAGTTATGACCCATAGCGTCACTATTTGTACAGATCATGGTGTTATTGTACAAATTAACTATGTGACAAATGAGATTGCTCTCTTATCATTTGTGATTAGATCACCAAGATGTATAAATGATAGGAGGTCCTTATGTTTTTGTTCCTGGATTGAGAATGATATGAGACAGTATCAGTCCACGAGGGATAAATCATTAAATATCCCTAGACAGAGTATTATCGAGATTGGACATCGAATAAATACGTAAAAGACTAGTATTACACTTGTGCGCGTTGTGAGGGCATAACAGTATAGTTCTCGTGTATTTGGGTACATGATACTCATGCAAGTGTAATAGGAGGTTGTGTTTACCGATGATACGGCAAACAGCTTCGCTCTGGATAGACCCCCTCGAAATTCCATTGGTAGTATGAATATGTGTCTTTGGAAGTCCGAAATGAGGGTAAGTGTATTTGGTCTTAAACTGAGACTTGCACTACTAATACTTGCGACAATCAATATACTTTAGTTTTGGTCATCCAGGGCTTTAACAGGTTCTGTGTACGCCTCTACTGGGTATATTGAGAATCGCAGTGTATTGGGTGTGATGTTAAGACGGAAGTGTCACTCAAGTCATATGGAGATGGGGATCGCGTAGGGATACATAACTGGTTCTCTAAAAAGGTTGCAACGTCGGGATAATATGACTTGGCCATGATTATCTGATTATAAAGAAAATAGTTGCTCGTTATCCAATATCTGCTTCGTACGGGGCAGACACTATACCAGCCCCAGGCCTCGCATGTGATCATCCGATACTGGATCGAAATATGCAATACCACGTATACTACGCCTGATACAGATCCTTTATTCATATAAGGATACTTCGGGAGAATTGGGTAGGTATGGCACTTTGCTAGAGGCCAACCTTATCTTGTAAATCGGTAAAACGTAGTACTTGGTACATACGTGTTCGGATAGTCCGACGACCTCATTTACTGCCAACATATCCGGGGATCTCATGGGTTGCTTCCCGAAGATTCACCGATGACATATGACTCGCACTTTAATTAATCTGGGATTAATTAGTAGAGACAGAAAATTAATATGGGATTAATTACGAATTAAAGAGAGATAACAATTAATTTGGAATTAATCGGTTCAAATAATAATATTCGATATATTAAACGAAATTGGATTTCGACGCGAAATTAAAATTAGATTTTAATTCGGGCGAACGAATTAATTTAGAATTTATTTATTAGCGACGTTAATAGTAATTATGCTTGGCATGATTATTTAATTAAATTAGATTTAATTACGACGTAATAGAAAATTCGTTAATTTTGAATTGGCGAACCCGAGACCAGAATTGATTGCGAGCGCATTCACAATTAGAATTCGAGTACGGCAAGCAAGTCAAATCAAGCGTCAAATCATTAGTCGCACCAAGGGTCAAATCGCTAGTCACTTTAAGCATCAAATCACTTGTCACTTTGATTGATGTGACTTGACATTTGATGGATGTGACTTAATGAGAGTTGTTCGCAAACTTTTTGCCTTGACTTTTTGAAAGCAAAAAGTGGTATATGTTTAATTTGGTTTTTGAAAATAAAAGATAACATATACATAACACTTTTTATACTCTCTCTCACCTCTCCTCTCTTCCTTTTCTTCTCACCATTCACGCCCAAAATGGGCTGTTTTTGCGTTTTTGTTTCAGCTCACTTCCGTGAGCAAGGGGAAGAAGATAAGTGATTTTGTTGCAAAATCATGGTGCTATCACACTCCGTAGTCGTCCGTAGGTGATAGGGAAACCCACCCGTGTGCTTTAAATACCATTCAGAAGCTTGGAGCTTCATGAAACCACTTCCATAGCCGAATATTGGAGACTCAAAGTAGTGGACTGTCGAGCATGACAGTGAGCAGAAAATTTTTTTTCATCACGCATCGACTCCATCGATCATTGTGAGTATTCCGCAACTCCCTCATTGTATTCGCACATATTCGCACATTTATTTCTTGCTTTATAATCGATCCTTGGGACTTAGAAACTCCAACAATGGTATCAGAGCGATTGAAAAGCATGAAATTGATTAGGGCTTAAAATTTGGGTAAAATGAATTTGAGCATGATTTAATGAAATTGGATGAATTAGTATGCTTAAATGTGTTTTAATTGAAGATTGATTGGATTTATTTCTTGAAAAATTATTTGGAACATTTTTCCCCATATTACTTTAGTTGGTAGAATGGTTGGGAGCCCTAAATGTCTTGGAATTTTATTTCGTTGATCATTGGATGAATTGAAACAATTAGAAGTGTTGATTTAATATCGATTGTGTGTTTAATTGGATTGAAACCGAATCAGACATATAAATTCCCTTTTGGCCGAGACATATATAACACGGATTGGGTTTGATTTTTCATCAATGTGTTGGACATGTGATAATGATGATGAACATGATTAATTAGGCTAATCGATGTTTTAGAAATGTTGATTTATGTGATTAATCATGTTATACACTTTTGTTTATTAAATTAAGAAATTGGATTTTTGGAATTTAATTAAATTGGGCCTAATTTTGGAAATTGGACTTTTAAAGTTGTAAATGGGCTTATTGGGCTTGGTTGTACTAAGTTAGGTTTAGGCTAAATTGATTGGATCCAATTGGGCCAAAAACCGCCTCCGTTAAGCCCAAATGCGACTAAAAGACCTTTAACGTTAATTGGGCCTAAATTGGTTTCAAAGGCATATGAGGGTGATTCCTTTAATGGGCTTTAGTCTTTGGGTTTGACCCATGTTGACCAAAAGCCCATGCCTTAAGAAATTAATTAAAAGCCCATTGGACTTTAATTAAATTGACGTTGGACGTTAATCGGACTTTGAGACCCATAACGATTAGATTTGGAATCTAAGTCGTAAAGGTTCGTTGATAAAGTGTAGTATTTAATTTGGAATTAAATAGCGAATTAGTATTAAATACAAATTGAATTGGATTTAATTATGTAGTTTAATTTAATTCGAGAATTCGTACTTTGAGTACTTATTCGCAAAACGAGTTTGACTCGAGCAAAATCAAATCGTTGTTTGAACATTGGATGGTCATTAATTAGCAGATTAATTAATTTGATTAGATTGATTGATAACATGCTTGTGTGAATACATGTTTGCGATGCATGAATAATGTATATCAGATGGATATTAGATGGGTGGGGCAATTTTAGAAATTGTTGTAATAAATTTGGAATTTATTAATTGGACCTGCATGTCCAACCTTATTACCTCCTTATTCTTTGTATTCTCTTCTCACATATTCCCCTCAATGTAAATGAGGTTTCTTTAGAAGTGCAGTGTAACGGGTATAAGCAATACATGTGCTAGCGGAGAGAGAAAGAAAGAGATTTGATCTAGGATCAATGTGTAAAGTATCCATTCGCATATCATTATTATTTTATTACACGCACTTTATTATGTGTTTAGAATGCATGTTTAATGGTGTATGATGATGAGACCTTAACAAAGATAATAAATTGGTTGCCAATTTGCACGCGAAAAACCCTCGCTTAATATTAAGCGTTTTTCCTTCCATTGAGTGATTCTTACTCAAGATCCAAGATTGGCATTGGCTTGTTGGCCAAAGTCAAGGCCTTTTTCCGTCGAGGATGTTTTTGAATCAAGAGAGCTTTGTTCCATATCAGTATCTTGTCCAAGTTGTGGTTTGTTGGCCAAAGTCAAGACCACTTTTTGTCCATCGAAATTGATTACGAAGCTTTCCATGGTCAATGGGTCGCGCTTAACTGTGATCACTAAGTTTGTTATTATTAAGCCAAGGCTTAGTTGATTCAGAGGAAATAAGTTAGATAATACATTGGATGTATTGGCATATATAAGATATATGTTTCGGACTTGGACATCCTCCCACCGGATCTAGGAATTGGATTGGATCCAATTGATCTTAGAGATCTACCTAGTTAGTTATCATACAATTTATTGGCCAGAGTCAAGATTGTGTGATATTTAACGGGATCCTAGCCCACTAGGAAACACGGTTTCCCGAGTACTCGAGGCTCGCCGAAAAATAGTGGGAGGCAAGAATTGAATTTGCAATACTCGTTCAATTACTCGCCACACGCGCTCATTCAAATTATTTCATCGTTAGATTAAATGTTAGTTGGACTAATATTTAAATTGTTGTTTTAATAAAACAGTTGGACTGTATTATAGTTGATTATATATAATTGGATTATATTAATCAATATATTTGAATTAATTAATTTCGATTTACAATTGATTTTATAATTAGATTATAGTAATCAATGTAACTGAGGTTAATTAATTTAAATTATATTTGATTATATAGTTGGACTATTAATCATTATAATCAATAGTACCACAAATCGTTGATTAAATAGTTGGACTATTAGAATCAAGATAGAAATGAAAGATTAGTGTTTAAAACATAATCCTGGTGAAAATGTATTTAAACGACTTTAATTTTCAAATTGGGAATAATTTCAAGATGGTCTTGGAATTAATAAGTTATTTTATTTGAAAATAATAAATTATGCCTAAAGCCCGGAGTTAAGTAAATAAGCGGAATATGATATTTGGAATATTCGTGTAATGATAACTTTAGCGCTTAATCCATTAAGCTTGTCAAAGTAGACTCCTTAATTTCTGAATCAGAATTAAGGATTAGATCCTTAAAGTATGATAATGAAATTGAATGATTTTCATGGATCTATTTTAGATCTTTGAAATACTAAATTGCAATAAATAATTCTTGGAGAATTAATGACTATTCTCAAGGAGACAAAGTCAAACTTTGCAATTAGGCAAGTAGCGCAAGGCACACCTTACTTCGATATTCTAGAAACCCGAGGCTTGGCCAAAGGCTACTGGAATGTTGAAATTGGAAAAAGGAAAAATCATTATAATCTTTTGGAAGATAAAAGGATATATCCTAAGAAGGAATTGAAGACGAGCAAGGCTCTTACTTCAAATATGTTCACAACTAGTATTGAAATTGGATTTTAAATACTTAGTGTGATACATAAATATGTACTGTTCTACAGAATCTGCTGTGAGCAGAATACTGACTTCAGACGAGATTACTTTGTGAATTGAAAACGGGACGATAGTCGCTGTTTTAACCGTAGATACCTAAGTTTAGGAACTGCCCTTTGAGTGTGTACTTAAATTAGGAAACTGTTAAAATGTAACTAGTTTGACTAGAAATATTATCTCTATATCGCATATAACCCGCTGCGGGTGTACCTTTATATTCTAGAACACTAAAGTTTTTTATTATATAAAGATATATTGAGATAAACACATTAGATGTGAATAACAACATTTATATTTTGAATATAAACAATATCTCAAATATATAACATGACAAATAAATAGCTCAAACTAATTGATCAGAAGAAACTAATTGTGGCATTGTTGTCTGTGACATAATCAAACAAGACTCGTATATCTACACTTTCAAAGAGTGGGTACTAGGACTAATTTGATTCCATTCAAATAAAGTCTACGAATCTAGTTTATTGGGCAAAGTGCCTATAGCACTATTTACTTGGTAAAAGTGTAAATGCCACTGATCTGTTAGCCCTAGTTCATAGTGAAGCAAGTGGACCCATGTCTATCTAGGCTAGAGGTGGATATGAATATTTCGTGACCTGTACGGATGTGGCATCGCATTATGGTTATGTGTTTCTTTAAAACACAAATCGGAAACTTTCACAGTTTCGACACGAAATATACAAACAGATCAGCTAAAGTATTAAATCATCACGGTAAAACCGTAATGAAAATACTTAAGCAGTAAGTTTCTCGTATACTTGAAAGAGTATAGTATTCTTTCAATGAGGACTCCTCTTGGAACACGTCAGTTTGACGGTGTGTCCGAACAGGATTAACCGAATTTTGTTAGACAAAATAAGGTCAATCATGAGTCGCTCTGAGCTACCATTTCCTTAACGGATAAGCTTTAAACAGTGCAAGAACTTATTTTGAATAAGGTTCCATAATAATCTGTTTGACAGATATCATATTAGATATGAACGGGAAAGAAACGGGTTTTCTCATTCCTGACCATTTGGGTATGCTTGGCATATGTTAGATGATACCAAACTAAAACCCAAATAGGATAAGTGCCAATTGTAGGTCATCCTAGGGATACCATAAGTATTGTACTTATATACCTCACATGAGAACAATTAGATTGTTGCTCACCATGCGGTTTTTCTAAGAGGAATACCGATATGCAGTGGTAAGTGGGAGGATAGTATAACTCGATGAAAATCAGAGTAATACTGTTCAAGGCACCAAATCATAATGGAACATAAATAGTTCATCAAGGATGAAACTATACCATTAATCTTCGAATACACAAGAACCGCGTAGATCGGAGAGAGTCAGAAAATAACCTGGGGTATGGTTTTCTGATATCACCTCATAAAGATGTCTATCTTATTGAGGAATACCAACTGACTACGTATGAGGAAGTGATACAAGGTATCGACTCCCTTATTATGGCAAAGTGCCATATAATCCGAAATGGATTCCATGTATATCAACCAGTTTGGATACTAGTTGATGTACCACAAGGCATTGTGCCTATTGATACTATATAAGTCTTCAAGGAAGACTTACATGGATGGCAACATACCAACGTATAAAGCTAGGCTTTTAACGGAAAGGTATCGTTATCAACATTGTGTTGATTACGATTCAACCTTTACCTGTTTTCACGGTAAATCCATTTAGATAATGCTTGTTATTCGATCCATGATTGGATTGAAGCAAGCATTAGGTTCTTGGAATTATCGTTTTGATGTAATCATAATGATTTAAGATTTAATTCAAAACGAAAATGATTCTTGTGTAAATAAGAGGGTTAGTGGGAGCGCACTAACAGTGGCTGTCCTATAAAATAATGATAATACGTCATTTCTTGGAAATGATATTCCCAAAAAAAAAATATCGGTGAAAGCTTGGCTTTCGAAATACTCTCCGTGGAACCGTACATTGAAAAATGTACAAGACCTGGTGTATCATACGCTTTGAGCATATGGATTCACAAACAGGCTAATCCGAGTGATAGTCACTGGATTGATGTTAGGAACATCCGTTGGTATCTTAGAGAACTAAGGATGCTGTCTTAGTCTATGGAGAAGGAGAACTTGAAGTGACTGGGATCCCTGTAGGAAGTTTCCTATAATAGTTAAAGACGACTAAAAGTCACAAACGGTACTATACAGTTTGAATAACTGTGCAGTGAGCTGGAAATCTTCCAAACAAGATACTGTTACCAAATAAACAACAAATACGGGTTGTTGTTGCAGCTGAAGTAGCAATAGAAGTCATTTGGGTTGATACATATATAATTAGATTAGATATAGTTCTGTTAGCAGCTGAGCTAGGCATCAGCACAGGCTAAAGAATTAATGGTCTTATCAACGATCCAGATACATACTTACATATTCATCTGATTCGTTCGGATCATACATCCTGGCAATGTGATGATCGAATAAATCACATCAAGATGATAACCATGCAAATCAGTTGACGAAAGCTTTTCTCAGCAATTTGAACCAACCTTCCATAGTTCGGGTGTCAAAGACTCGAGTGACTGGCTATAGGCCAAGTGGGAGATTGTTGGACAATTATGACCCATAGCGTCACTATTTGTACAGATCACGGTGTTGTTGTACAAATTAACTTTGCAATAAAGGAGATTGCACTCTTATCATTTGTGATTAGATCACCTAGATGTATAAATGATGAGAGGTCCCTATGATTTGTTCCTGGACGGAGAATGATATGAAACAGTATCAGTCCATGAAGGATAAATCATTTAATATCCCTAGTCGGAGTATTATCGAAATTGGACATCGATAAATACGTAAAATACTAGTATTACACTTGTTCGCGTTTGTGAGGGCACAACGGCATAGTTCTCATATATTTGGGTATAGGATAATCATTTGATAGGAGGTTGTGTTTCACCGATGATACGGGAAACAGCTTCGCTCTGGATAGAACCCCGCGGAATCCCATTGGTAGTATGACTATGTGTCTATGGGAGTCTACAATCAGGGTAGGTGTATTTGGTCTTAACCTGAGACTTGCACCGCTAATACTTACGACAATCGATATACTTTAGTTGAGGTCGTCCAGGGCTTTAACCGGTTCTGAGTACGCCAATTCTAGGTATATTGAGAATCGTAGTGTGTTAGGTGTGATGTCAAGACGGAAGTATCACTCCAGTCATAGTGGAGATGACGGTCACGTAGGATACGGAACTCGTTCTCTTAAATGCTCGAGCTATCGGGATATTATGACTAGGTCAAGTATATCCGATTACAGAGACTAGTTACCAGACATCTGATATATGCTTCGTACGGGGCAGACACAATTCCAGCCCCATGCCTAGCACGTGATCATCTGATACTAGACAGAAATACACAATACTTCGGTATACTACGCTTGATATAGATCATATATTCCTATAAGGATATTTCCGGAGAATTGGGTAGGCATGGCGCTTTCCTAGAAGCCAACCTTGTCTCGTACATCGGTATAAATGTAGCACGAGGTACTTACGTGTTCGGATAGTCTGACGACCGTATTTACTGCCAACATATCCGGGGATCTCATGGGTCGTTTCTCAAAGATTCACCGATGATGTTTGACTCGCACTATAATTAATCTGGGATTAATTTAATGAGAGAGAAAATTAATCTGGGATTAATTGCGGAGATATTTTATCTAGGATAAAATATTAATAAAAGAGAGAGAACGATTAATTTGGAATTAATCGATAAAATAATATATTCGATATATTATACGAAATTGGATTTCGACGCGGAATTAAAATTGGATTTTAATTCGGGCGAACGAATTAATTTAGAATTAATTCGTTAGCGATGTGAATAGTGATTTCACTAGGCGTAATCATTTAATTACGACGTGACGGAAAATTTGTTAATTTGGAATTAGCGAACCCGAGCCCGAGAGTGATTGCGAGCACATTTGCATTTCGAATTCGAGCACGGCACGCAAGTCACATCAAGCATCAAATCGCTAGTCGTATCAATTGTCAAATCACTTGTCACTTTGAGTGATGTGATGTGACATGACATGTTGTCACTTTAATAAAGTTACTTGATGTGATAAGTAAAAAGTGATGGGTAAAAGGTGAAAAGCATTGATTGATTTTTGCTTTTTGACTTTTTGGTTTTTGAAAAACGTATTGTTTATATGTTTTATTTATTTTTGGAAAATGAATATATGACATATATTTACAATTCCCCCCCCCCCCTTTATAATTTCGGTCTTATCTCTCCTTGGGCTAGGGCTTCACGGTTTTTGGTCCATTTTGGAGCCAAAATTCATCTTCTTCTCTCACGGGCTTGGACCGATTTCTTCATCATTTTTTTTTGTTTGATCAATCAAAATGAAGAAGAGGAAATGCTAGCACACTCTAGGGTTTATACATGGGTGATAGGGCAGTGAACACATGAGCTTGGATTTATTTTGGAGCTTGAAGCTTGGAGCTTCAATTGAGGTCTTCAATGGCCGAAAATTCTAGGAACCACAAGGGCCAAAACCGACCAATCCACTCCATGACGAAGCCATTGCCGAGCTTGAACAAGAAGGAAAATGGGTTTTGTTCTTCCTAGCATCAAACCAACCATTGTGAGTATATGTTTCCGCCATTATTCCTTGATGCATTCATGCGTTTTCTTGCTTGAATTTGTTGATCTTGGGACCTATATTAGAAACCAACACTAATATGGCGTGAAATGGATGGCTTCAAGTGCTGTGATGGGCGTGATTTTTAGGGGAAATAAGGGGATGGTTTAGGATCTCTATATGCTCTTCAAATGCTAAGCATGTGCTTAATGTGTGCTCCCCCTCAAGGGAAGAAAAATGGTGGTTTATATAGGCAAATGGGAGAGTGGTCACTGCATGGTGGGAGTATGGGTGACGGAATGGTTGGCATGGGTTTTGTTTGTTTGTCAGTGGCTTGGTTTGTTCATTATTTGTGCATGGGTGTTGCATGGCTTTTTGTTGCTGTTTTGTTTTGTTAGTGAGGGAGAAGGGTTATTCATTTACGTGAGTCATGGGGTGGTATGGGCTTGTCTTTGTTTGTTTGTGGTTGGTGGAATGGGAGTGGTTTGTGGGGATTTCGGGCCAAGGAAATGCCTCGAAACGAAGATTCAACGAGCAAACTCCGAGTGAATTCAACGAATCAAAACCAATGATGTGTCAATTCTTTTCCGACGACCATTTTTCACGACTTCCATGACTCAAAGGTAGTGCCTCCTTACGAGACTCCTCATCGGGCTGGTATGCAAAAATGCAATGCCTACAATGACTTAATAATTTTATTAACCTGGTTTTTCACTTCAGCTTTGAGGTCTTTGAATTTCTCAAAGGCTTCATATTTGTACCGCATAAGGTGCACATGCCCATATCGCGAGTGATCATCGATAAAGGTAATGAAGTATGAGAAACCACCTCTAGTGATGACTGACATTGGTCCGCATACATCAGAGTGTATGAGTTCTACTGTCTCCGCTACACGCTGTACTTTACCTTTGAAAGGTATTTTGGTCATTTTACCAAGTAAACAAGACTCACAAGTTCCTTATGGTTCATATTTGAAGGGTCTGAAATACCCATCCTTATGTAGCTTAGTTAATCTTATTTCATTGATATGACCTAAGCGACTATTCCATATAAGTGATTCAATGAGATTATTCGAGTTAATGTTGTAAATATTAGAGGTTGAACATTCTTTATTAGTTTGTAAGACATAGATACCGTTATTCAAAATACCATCTCCATATTTTATTTCATTGAAATAAATAAAACTTTCATTATAACTTATTAGGCATGAATAGCCTTATTACATAAATAATAAATTGAAATGATATTCTTTACTAGATAAAGTATATAAGCACAATCTTCTAATTCTAAAACTAAACCATTCAGTAAAACTACTGAATAAGTCCCCACGCACAATGCAGTCAGTTTTGCTCCATTACCCATGCGTAAGTTGTTGGATAATTATGACCCATAGCATCACTATTTGTACAGATCATGGTGTTGTTGTACAAATTAACTAGATGACGAAGGAAATTGCCCTTTTATTATTTCTAATTGGATTATGAAGATACATAAATGATAGAAGTCCTTATGATTAGTTTCAGATTGAGATGATATGAGACAGTATCAATCCATAAAGGTTTAATCATTAAACATCCCTAGTCGTAGTATTATCGAGACTGGACATCGATAATGCGAAATAGACTAGTATTGCACTTGTGCGCGTTGTGGGAGCATAACGACATAGTTCTCAAATATTTAAGTATTAGATACTTATGCAAGTGCGATAGGAGGTTGTGTTTTACCGATGGTACGAAAAACATCTTCGCTCTGGATAGACCCCGTGGAATCCCAATGGTAGTATGTCTTTGTGTCTATGGGAGTCCGCTTCAAGGTAGGTGTATTTGGTCTTAACCTGAGACTTGCACCGCTAATACTTGCGACAATCAAAATACTTTGGTTTTGGTCGTCCAAGGCTTTCACAGGTTCTGTGTACGCCTCTTCTGGGTATATTGAGAATCGTAGTGTATTGGGTGTGATGTCTAGATGGAAGTATCACTCCAGTCATAGTGGAGATGATGATCACGTAGGATACGGAAATGGTGCTCTTTTATGCTGTAGCTACCGGGATATTATGACTAGGTCATGTTTATCCGATTATAGAGACTAGTTACTGGAGATCTAATATGTGCTTCGTACGGGGCAGACACAATCCCAGCCCCAGGCGTTGCACGTGACCATCCGATACTGAATCGATATACACAATACTACATATACTACGCCTGATATAGATTATGATATTCATTAAAAAATATTTCTGGGTAATTAGGTGGGCATGGCGCTTTGCTAGAAGCCAACTTTGTATTGTAAATCGGTAAAAACGTAGAACTAGGTAATTACATGTTCGGATAGTCCGACGATCGGATTTACTACAAATATATTCGGGGATCTCATGGGTTGCTTCCCGAAGATTCACCGATGACGTATGACTCGCACTTTAAATTAATCTGGGATTAATTAGAAGAGAGAGAAAAATAATCTGGGATTAATTGCGGATATATTTTATCTGGGATAAAATATCAATTAAAGAGAGATAACGATTAATTTGGAATGAATCGGTAATTAATATATTCGATATATTAAACGAAATTGGATTTCGACGCGGAATTAAAATTTGATTTTAATTCGGGTGAATGAATTAATTTAGAATTAATTCGTTAGCGACGTGAATAGTAATTATGCTTGGCATGATTATTTAAATTAGATTTAATTACGACGCAATGAAAAAATGGTTAATTTGGAATTAATAAACCCGATCCCGAGATTATTTGCGAGCGTATTCGCATTTCGAATTTGAGTGCGGCACGTGAGTCAAATCAACCGTCAAATCATTAATCGCATCAAGCGTCAAATCGCTAGTCACTTCAAGTATCAAATCACTTGTCACTTTGAGTGATGTGACTTGACAACTTGAGTGATGTGACTTGACACTTGAATGATGTGAATAGTGATATGGTAGTTGGAACGCATTTAATTGTTTTTGCCTTTGACTTTTGTAATGAATTTTTGGTATATGATTTTAGGAATCAATTACCAAAAAAACTTAACATATTTATCTCTCTCTCCCCTCCAATTTTTTCTCTCTTTCTTCTTCCACTCACACACGCCCAAGGGGCTCAAAAACCTTCTGTTTTATGTTGAAAACCGTGAGCAGTGAAGGGAGAAATGTCTTGATTTTGTGGTAAAATCGGGAGTGCTAGCACACTACGAAGTCATGCGAATGTGATAGGGAAGTTTACACATGAGCCGGGAATCGTTTGACGAATGCTTGGAGCTTGGAACTTGGCTCAAAACTGAAAAATGGAGGACTCATTCACTGCCACTGTCGTGATCAGTCCATGGAGCATAAATGGAGTTTTGTTCATCAAAGCATCGCTCAACCGATCGATGTGAGTATTCCGCAACTTCGTTAATATGTATTCACACTTGTTTCATGCTTGTTTAATGTTCTTGGGACCTTAGCAAACACCAACAATGGTATCAGAGCAAGTTTGAGCATGAAAAGTTTAGGGCTTAAAATTTGGGTAAAATTGATTTTGAGCATGTATAATGAAATTGTATGAATTAGTATTCTTAAATGTGTTTTAATTGATGATTGATTGGATCAATTTGATGAAATTATGTTTGGAACAAATTTCCCCAAATTTTTATGTTCCCCAAATTGGATCATTGGATGACTTCAATCATTGGAAATATATATTTAATGTTAATTTGGATTTGATGGATTGAATTCGGAATTGATATGAAAATCCATATATTACCGAGACTAAAGGCATGTGATTTGGGTTTTATTTTTTGTTAAATTATGTTGGACATGATTTAATATTGAAGAGCATGATTAATTAGGCTAATTGATGTTTTAGAAATGTTAATTGGGTAATTAATTGTGTAACACACTTTATGTAATTAAATGTGAAATTGGATTTTGTAATTTAATTATTTGGGCCTTAAATTGGATTTGAGCTTATTGTGTTGTAATTGGACTTATTGGGCTTGGTTGTACCAAGTTAGGTTTAGGCCAAATGGATTGGATCCAATTGGGCCCAAAACCGCTTCCATAAAGCCCAAATGCGACTAATAGACCTTTAAAGTTTAATTGGGCCTAATGGGCCCAAATTGATTTATAGGTTTATGGGGTATTTCCTGGATTGGACTTTGGTTATTGGGTTTGATCCGAGTTGACTAAAAGTCTACGCCTTAAGAAATTATTTAAAAGCCCATTGGACTTTAATTGAATTAACGTTGGACGTTAATCAGGCTTTGAGACCCGTAACTGTTAAATTTGGAATTTGAGTCATATAGGTTTGTTAACAAAGTGTAATATTTTATTTGGAATTAAAATAGCGAGTTAGTATTAAATATAAATTGAATTGGATTTAATTATGTATTTTAATTTAATTCGAGAATTCGTACTTTGAGTACTTATTCGCAAAACGAGTTTGACTCGAGCAAAATAGAATCGTTGTTTGAATATTGGATGATCACTAATTATCAGATTAATTAATTTGATTAGATTGATTGATAACATGCTTGTGTGAATACATTGTTACGATGCATGAATAATGTATATCGAATGGATATTAGATGGGTGGGGCAATTTTATAAATTGTTGTAATAAATTTGATTTATTAAATTGGACCTCCGTGTTCAGCCTTATTACGTCCTTATTCTTTGTATTCTCTTCTCACTAAATGAGGTTTCTTTAGAAGTGTAATGTAACGGATAGAAGTAAATACATATGCTAACGGGAGAGAGAAAGTGAGAGATTTGATCTAGGATCAATGTGTAAAATATCCTTCCGCATATCATTATTATTTTATTATATGCGCTTTATTATGTGTTTAGAATGCATGTTTAAGGGTGTATGATGATGAGACCTGAACAAGATAATTATTGATTGCCAATTTTCACGCGAAAAAGCCTCGCAAAATATTAAACATCTTTCCTTCCATTGAGAGATTTTCACTTAAGATCCGAGACTAGCATTGGCTTGTTGGCCAAAGTCAAGGCCTTTATCCGTCGAGGATGTGTTTGAATCACGAGAGCTTTGTTCCATATCGGTGTCTTGTCCAAGTTGATGTTTGTTGACCAAAGTCAAGACCACTTCTTGTCCATCGACATTGATTAGGAAGCTTTCCATGGTCAATGGGTCGCGCTTAACTGGGATCACTAAGTTTGTTGTGCCAAAGCCAAGGCTTAGTTGATTCAGAGGAAAAATGTTAGGTAATACATTGGATGTATTGGCAGATATAAGATATATGTTTCGGACTTGGATGTCCCCCTACCAGATCTAGGAATTGGATTAGATCCAATTGATCTTAGAGATCTACCTAGTTAATTACCATACAATTTGTTGGCCAAAGTCAAGATTGTGTGATATTTAACAGGATCCAAGCCTGCTAGGAAACACGATTTCCCGAGTACTCGACAGACGGTTAGAGGCTCACCGAAAAATAGTGGGAGGCAAGTATTATATTTACAATATTCGTTTAATTACTTGCCATACGCGTTCAAACAAATATCATTCGTCATATAAATTAAATGTTCGTTGGACTAATATTTAAATCGTTTTTTTAATTAACAGTTGGACTGTATTCAAACTATTCATTGTAGTTGATTTTGTAATTGAATTATAGTAATCAATATAATTGATATTAATCTATTAAATTATAGTTTATTAAATAGTTGGACTATTGTAATCATTATAATAAATAGTACCTAAATCGTTGATTAAATAGTTAAACTATTAAAATCAAGATATAATTGAAAGATTGTCATTTAAAGCATAATCCTAAGGAAAATGTATTTAAATGGTTTATTTTTCAAAATTGGAGGATATACCCCCTCAGAATTCCCTTGGTAGTATGACTATGTGTCTATGGAAGTTCGAAATCAGGGTAGATGTATTTGGTCTTAACCTGAGACATGCATCGCTAATACTTGCGACAATCAATATACTTTTGGTTGCGGTCGTCCAGGGCTTTACCAGGTTCTGTGTACGCCTCTGCTGGGTATATTGAGAATCGTAGTGTGTTGGGTTTGATGTCAAGAGGGAAGTATCACTCCAGTCATAGTAGAGATGATGTCACGTTGGATACGGTACTGGTGCTCTTAAGTACTGCAGTCATCGGGATGATCTGACTAGGTCATGTTCATCCGATTATAGAGACTAGTTACCAGACATCCGACATGTGCTTCCTATGGGGCAGACACAGCTCCAACCCCAAGCCTAGCACGTGACAGTCTGATACTAGATCGACATACATGATACTACGTATACTATGCCTGATACAAATCTTATATTCCTGGAAGGATATTTCTGGGTAATTGGGTAGGCATGACGCTTTGCTAGAAGCCAACCTTGTCTTGTAAATCGGTAAAATGTATTACTTGGTACGTATGTGTTCGGATAGTCCGACAACCGAATTTACTGCAAACATATCTGGGGAGCTCATAGGTCCCTTCCCGAAGATTCACTAATGACGTATGACTCGCACTTTAAATTAATCTGGGATTATTTAGAAGAGAGAGAAAATTAATCTTGGATTAATTTTGGATATATTTTATCTAGGTTATAATATCAATTAAAGAGAGATAACGATTAATTTAGAATTAATCGGTAAATTAATATATTTGATATATTAAACAAAATTGGATTTCGATACAGAATTAAAATTAGGTTTTAATTCAGGCGAATGAATTAATTTTGAATTAATTCGTTAGCGACGTGAATAGTAATTATGCTTGGCCTGATTATTGAAATTAGATTTAATTACGACGCAACTAAAAAATCATTAATTTGGAATTAACGAACCCGAGCCCGAGATTATTTACGAGCGCATTCGCATTTTGAATTCTAGTGCGGCACGAAAGTCAAATCAAGCTTCAAATCTTTAATCACATCAAGCGTCAAATCGCAAGTCACTTCAAGCGTCAAATCACTTGTCACTTTGAGTGATGTGACTTGACAACTTGAGTGATGTGACATGACACTTGAATGATGAGAATAGTGATGTGTTAGTTGGAAGACATTTAATTGTTTTTGACTTTGACTTTTGTAATGAATTTTTGGTATATGATTTTTGAAATCAATTACCAAAAACACTTAACACATTTATCTCTCTCTCTCTCCTCCAATTTTTTCTCTCATTCTTCTTCCACACACACGCCCAAGGGGCTCAAAAACCTTCTGTTTTCTGTTGAAAACCTTGAGCAATGAGGGGAGAAATGACTTGATTTTGTGGCAAAATCGGGAGTGCTAGCTCACTACGAAGTCATGCGAAGATGATAGGGAAGTTTACCAATGAGCCGGGAATCGTTTGAAGAAAGCTTGGAGCTTGGAACTTGGCTCAAAACTGAAAAATGGAGGACTCATTCACTGCCACTGCCGTGAGCATTCCATGGAGTAGAAATGGAGTTTTGTTCGTCAAAGCGTCGCTCAACCGATCGATGTGAGTATTCCGCAACTTCGTTGATATGTATTCACAGTTCTTTCATGCTTGTTTAATGATCTTGGGACCTTAGCAAACACCAACAAATATTTCATGAAATTGATCTAATACAACCTTAATATATCATCATTCAAGCATACTCAATCAATCAATTTTATCAAATCATGCTCAAAATGATTTTACCCAAATTTTACCCTAATTCATTTCATGCTCAAATTAGCTCTGATACCATTGTTGTGTTTCTAGATTTAGTCCCAAGATCAAATCAAGCATAAAATGTGAATGAATAACAAAGAAGAGTAGCGGAAACACACTTATATTGATCGGTTTATGGATGCGTCAAATAAAAAAATTTGCACCAAGAACCTCCAAGAATTCGGCCAAGATGAGAAGTAGAAGCTCCAAGCGTTTCTTTGATTCCAAGCTCTTAGAGTTGGTTTCCCTAACACCTTGTATGATCCCTTCGATGAGTGCTAACCCATAGAAAAATTACCATAATTTTTCACTTCTTTTCCTTAAATGTTTTTATCAAGTGATGAAATAAAATTGGAGAGTAAATGTCCTTCTAGTTTCGGCAATGGTGAGAGAGTGATAAGCTTCTGTATTTGTTTCAAAAACAATAATAATAAACATATACCAAAATTGAAATTGGTATTAGTCATTCAAAGCTTTGACTTTGGAGTGTAAAACAAGCTTCCACCAACTCCACCAAAACACATCAACCAAAAGCAACTAAAGGTGACAAGTGATGTGACTTGTGGGCCCCACTCGATTCCAAATACGAGTGGGCCCGCAAACACTCCTGGGCTTGGGTTCGCTAATTCTAAATTAACGAACTTCCGTCGCGACGTAATTAAATCGAATTTAATTAAATAATTATGCCTAGTAAAATTACTATTCACATCGCTAACGAATTAATTCTAAATTAACTCGTTTACCTGAATTAAAATCTAATTTTAATTCTGCGTCGAAATCTAATTTCGTCTAATATATCAAATATATTAATTTAACGATTAATTCCAACTTAATCTTTCTCTCTATTCAAATAGTATTTTATCCAAGATAAAGTCTCTCCGTAATTAATCGCAGATTAATTAAGTTTGAATCATACGTCATCGGTGAATCTTCGGGAAGCGACGCAAGAGATCCATGGATATATTGGTAGTAAATCCAGTCGTCAGACTATCCGAACACGTACATACCTAGTACTACGTTTTTACGGATTTACGAGACAAGGTTGGCTTCTCGCAAAGCGCTGTGCCTACCTAATTCTCCAGAAATATTCTTAATGGAATATACGATCTATATCGGGCGTAGTATACTGTAGTATTGCATATTGCGATCTAGTATCAGATGTTCACGTGCAAGGTCTGGGGCTGGAATAATGTCTGCCCCGTACGAAGCACATATCGGATATCAAACAACTAGTCTCTTTGAATTGGATAATCCTGACCTTGTCATATAATCCCGATGGTTGCAACACAATAGAGAACCAGTTCTGAATCCCTGCGTGATCATCATCTCCATATGTCTGAAGTGATACTTTTGTCTGACATCACATCCAATACACCACGATTCTCAATAAACCTAGAAGGGGCGTACGCAGAACCTGTTAATGTCTTGGACGACCTAAACCAAATCGTATCAATTGTCGCAAGTACTAGCGATGCAAGTCTCAAGTTAAGACAAAATACACCTACCCTGAAGCGGACTCCCATAGACACATATACATACTACCAATGGGATTCCGTGGGGTCTATCCAGAGCGAAGCTGTTTTCCATACCATCGGTAAAACATGACCTCCTATCGCACTTGCATAAGTATCTAATACTTAAATATATGAGAACTATGTCGTTATGCCCTCACAACACCCACAAGTGCAATACTAGTCTATTCCGTATTATCGATGTCCATTCTCGATAATAATACGACTAGGGATGTGAAATGATTAAACCTTTATGGATTAATATTGTCTCATATCATCTCAATCCGGAACTAATCATAAGGAATTCTACTATTTGTATATCAAAGTAAATATATACAAAACGGTAAAAGGAAATTTCATTACTACATAGTTAATTTTGTACAAAAACACAATGTCTTTTACAAATAGTGACGCTATGGGTCATAACTGTCCAACATAAAGCACCAAGAAGACTACCATGCTCCCACTTACTTTTTTATAGACGCAGGATTCCTCTTCGTTTTAAATGAAACTATACAATCTGATCACATCTCCAAAATAAAGATTCCAACTACATGAAGCTTGTTTAAGTCCATAAATAAACCATTTAAGCTTACATACCAGATTGAGATCTTTGGCGAATGCAAATCCCTCGAGTTGTTCCATATGGATATCTTCTTCAATATTTCCTTTTAGAAAAGCCCTTTTCATATCCATCTGCCAAGTTTCATAATCATAGTGTGCGGTAATAGCTAATAAAATTCTGATTGACTTAAGCATGGCTACAGGAGAAAAGGTTTCCTCATAATCAATACCAGATTTCTGAGCATATCCTTTTACTACTAGTCAGGCCTTAAAGGTTTCAACCTTTCCATCGGGCTCCCGCTTCCTCTTGTAAACCCGATTACAACTGATAGGAATATTTTTTTCGGGAAGCGAACCAAGTCCCAGACTTGATTATAATGTATTGAGGCAATCTTGGATTTCATAGCTTCTAGCCATTTCTCCGCATCGATGTCTAACATCGCGTCTCTGTAGGTCAAATGATATTTTTCTTCGATTAAGAAAACATCGAGGGCATCGTCATATATCATCCTGTACTTAACAAGGGGTCTCGATATCCTTTATGACCTACGAGGTGTTGGTCTCTAAGATCATCCCAAGAATATTTAAAGCATGAAATAATGTGAATACTCGAAGTAAGAATGCAGAAAAATACTTAGAAAGATCGGATGGTTGGTAGTGAAGATAAAAAAAATTTCCTTTGAGAATTGCTTCAAGATCTCCTTTTTGTTATTTGTTGAAGCTCTAAGCTTTCAGATGGATTCCAAACTCTAGGGAGGGTTTCCCTAACCCCATGTATGAACTCGTTGTGTGTGCTAGCACTTCGAATAAATTACAAAAATTTCTTCCTATACCTTGGTGATTTTCGGCCAATAGAGATAATGAGAGAGGAGAGAGCTTTTAATTATTTGTGTTTTTTTTTTCTAAAAAACCTATGGTATATACTTTTCCAAAAAGCTAAAGCAATCTTTTGGAGGGAAAATTGTATTCAATGCTCTCAACCACCTCCATCACCAAAAGGTGACTTGACACACATCATAAAAAGTTGATGTGACTCCAATAAAAAATAGTGACTAATGATGTGACTTGCGATGTGACTTGTGGGCGCCACTTTAATTCAAAATCTGAGTGGCCCCGCAAACACATTCCGGGCACGGGTTCATTAATTTTGAATTAACGAATTTTTTGTTGCGACTTAATTAAATCAAATTTAATAAAATAATTATGTCTAGAAAATTACTGTTAAAGTCGCTCGCGAGTTAATTCTAAATTAATTTGTTCGCCCGAATTAAATTAAATCCAATTTTAATTTCGCATTAAAATTTAATTTCATTTAATATATCGAATCTATTATTTATCGATTAATTCTGAATTAATCGTTCTCTCTCTTCTAATAGAATTTTATCCCAGATAAATTCTCACCGCAATTAATCCCCAATTAATTATGTTCGAGTCATACATCATCGGTTAATCTTCATGAAGCTACCCATGACATCCATGGACATATTGGCAAAGTGCCATGCCTATGCAATTCTCTAGTAATATTCATAAAGGAATATATCATCTATGTCAGGCGTAATATACGTAATATTGTGTATTGGGATCCAGTATCGGATATCACATGCTAGGACTGAGGTTGGAATAATGTCTGCCCCATACGAAGCTTATATCGGATCACAAACAAATAGTCTCTTTATTTGGATAATCATGACTTTGTCTTATTATCCCGATGGTTGCAACATATTACAGTACCAGTTATGTATCCCTGTGTTATCTTCATCTCCATATGACTGAAGTGATACTTCCTTCTTGACATCACATCCAATACACTATGATTCTCAATAAACCTAGAAGAGGCATACACAGAACCTGTTAAAGTCCTGGACGACCAAAACCAAAGATTATTGATTCTCGTAAGTACTAGCTATGTAAGTCTCAATTTAAGACCAAATACACCTACCCTGATTCAGATTCCTATAGACACATAGTCAAACTACCTATGGGATTCCAAGGGGTCTATCCAGAGCGAAGCTGTTTCAATACCATCGGTAAACACAACCTCCTATCACACTTGCATAAGTATCCAATACTCAAATATATGAGAAATATGCTGTTACGCTTCCATAACACGCACAAGTGCAAAATTAGTCTATTCCACATTATCGATGTCCAATCTCGATAATACTACGACTAGGGATACTTAATGATTAAACCTTTATGGATTGATATTGTCTCATATCTTATAATCCGGAACTAATCATAAGGACTTTTATCAGTTATATATCCAAGTAATAAAATTATAAAATGATAAAATGAAATTTCCATTGTCACATAGTTAATTTGTACAAAAAGCATAATGTCTTTTACAAATAGTGACGCTATGGGTCATAATTGTCCAACAATCTCCCATTTGGCCTATAGCCAGTCACTCAAACATCTGACACCTGAACTATGTACATGTCGCTTAAACTTTTACTGAGGAATAGCTTTCGTCAGTGGATCTACAATGTTGTCCTCTGATGTTATCTTCTCAATCTTCACATCGCCACGATGTATGATCTCACGAATCAGATGGAAACGTCGAAGAACATGCTTGGATCGTTGATAAGACCGTGCTTCCTTAGCCTGCGCTATAGCCCCGTTATTGTCACAATACAATGAAACGGGCAAAGTTGCTAACAGAACAACTCCTAATCCAATTTGGAATTTACGGATCCAAATCGCCTCTTTTACTGCTTTAGCTGCAACAATATACTCTGCTTTTATTATTGAATCGGTAATAGTCTCTTGCTTGGATGATTTCCAGCTTACTGCTCCGTTGTTCAAATAAAATATATACCCGGATTGTGACTTACAGTCGTCTTTATCGGTTTCAAAACTTACATCGGTATACCCAGTTACCTCAAGTTCTCATTCTCCATAGATTAAGAAAGCATCCTTAGTTCGTCTAAGATACTTAAGGATATTCTTAACGGCCATGTAGTGGCCATCACCTATATAGGCCTGATAGCGACTACACATGCTCAAAACATACGAGACATCAGGTCGCGTACATATCATGGCATACATGATTGATCTGACTGCCCATGCAAATGATATCTGACTCTTGTTGTCTCTCTCATTTTGATTTTTAGGACACATGTCCTTAGATAGAGTGACGACATGTGACACTGGCAACAGTCCCCTCTTGGACTAATCCATGTTGAATCTCTTCAACACTTTGTCAGTATACGTGTGTGGGCAACAGGAATCCGACGACGCTGGCTCTTCTAGGCTCGCGGGGCCTAGTTGGGAAGTATGAAATAACATGGAGTCGCCACCCGGTGTGAACCGGGACAAAGATTTAAGGCTGCACTCACCCCTCGCAAGGGAAGACCTCAAACTGTTGGGTTCGGAATGGTCCCTTACTTATGTCACTTGTGATGATATAATTTGTGCAATAAATCAACCAAGCCTAAACAACATATTTCCAAGGATAATTTACTCCTAAGTTCGCATGCATAAAATCAACATTATAACGACAATACCATACAATAATCTCATGGCATACCTCAATTATATAATGCAGAAAGTAAAGAACAAACTAAACACAATGCGAATTCTCAACGCAAAATAAATGACTAATCATGCTTGAATACCATCTCATGAACACATCAAATGAAAAACATGCGGAATTCAAGTAACGAATGACAAACAAATCAAAACATCATAAAACAAAATATGCGCCGTTTACTCAAGTGGTACGTGGAGTTGTATCCCGAGTGCAGATCATACTACCGTCCATTCGGAATCGGTTATGAAATTTACGTCCGGGTTTCCATCCTATATACCACGAGAGGCGACACATTTTTCATTTTATTCAAGGGCCACAACATACATCATTTTACAATACATGCATATTTATCTACTCAAGGGCCACAACATGCATCATTTCATAATACATGCATTTACTATCTATTCAAGGGCCACAATCATGCATCATTTAATAATACATGCATTTACTATCTATTCAAGGGCCACAATCATGCATCATTTCATAATACATGCATTTACTATCTATTCAAGGGCCACAATCATGCATCATACATTATTTTATCTAACCAAGGGCCACAACATGCATTACTACATAAGAATCATGCAAATGAATCTCAATAAATAATAAAAATAACACTGAAAAAGGATGTGAAAAATACCCTCAGGTCTAACCTTTTTGTCGGCTCTCGGACTTGCGTTTCACGACCGTCAGAAGGGCTATCACTCCGCAACTCTTCCGGTTCACTGGTTTAACGTCTTAGCTCGCTGTTTCACTGTTTTGGTCGCTGTTTTACCTCCGTTTCACTGCTATTTTTGTTGTATTTTCTGGTTGCTTTTCAGGTGTATAAGGTTACTATCTTGGCTTGATTTTGGAGGGCTGTTCGGGGTGTTTTTTTTGTCACTGTTTGGGGTTGTGTTCTGGACAGTGTTTTGCGGTTATTTGGCCAGTTTTAGGGGTGTATTTGGGTTAGTTTTCATTGCAGTTTTGGTCACTTTTTTGGGCTGTCAAGGGCTGATTTGCGAGGCAGTTTACTGGCAGGTTTTGAGGACTGAACTGGGATGGTTTTTAGTGATGGCTGGGACAGTTTCAGGGGGGGCAATATGCGTGAATCAGAGAGTATTCTTCAGGGGGGTTTCTTGCTGTTCATTTATATGTACATGGGTAGAGGGTTTCACGTGGCTTGAAGGCAGTTTAGGGGCTCGGTTTCATGGAACGTGAATGCTGCGGATGTGTGAAATAATACCGTGAGTGCGTAAGGTCCAGAAGCAGCCTGAGTATTTCGTTATTGCTAGGGTTTGTGGCCGTGAGTTAGGCGATGTGGGACTTGTTTGGTTAGTGAGTGGAGGTGTGAGGCAGGTGGCTAAGTGGCGTGTTGATGTGGTGAGGTGTGGTCAAAGGTGTGGCTTTGGAGGGTTCTTTATGGCGTGAGCTAGGTGTGAGGGATGCAATGGGCAGGTGATGGCTCATGGCAATTGGAGTGTTGAGAGGTCTTTGGAGGATTAGGGTTTTAACGATGTGTGTCTTTGAGGCAGTGAGTTGTGTGTGCGTGAGTGTGAAGGGTGCCAGAGACGTGATCTGTTTGTGGGGTTGCTACGTATGCATGGTGAAGGTCAGTGGGCTGAGTGGCTGTTGACGAAAAGGCAGTGTAGAGGCGATGGCTGTGTTAAGTGGAGTGGCTGTGAAGATGAGGGGCTGATGAGGGCTGACAGTGTTTGTTGAAGGGTTTTCGTGAGGGCTCTAGGGTTTGAGAGAGAGTGGTCCGGCAGGCTGGTGAGTGGCGTGGCTTAGGTGAAGGGCATTCTGAGTGTGGTTGGCAAGGGTCGTGAGGTACGTGGAGGGTGAGGGACTGAATCTGTGTGGTTTGTGCCTGAGAGAAGAGAGGAAGACGAGTGCTTGTGAGTGGAGAGAAGAGAGATGGGAGAGATTAGGGTTTTTCGGTTACTGCGTGAGAATCTTGGGAAGAAGAGAGGCTTAGGGTTTTTAATGTTATTTATATATTGAGGGAATAGGGTTTGCATGTGTTAAATTAGGAAGGGAAATCAATTAAATTAGGTTTGTTATTTTAAGTAAGGATATTGTATTTTGGTGGGTGAATCATTTAAATTGGTGAGTGATTTATTAAACTTAGGAATGAATTGATTTTGATTTGGTTTTAATTTGGAAATGACTTATTTAATTTTGGTATTTTATTTAATTTGAAATAATTTAATTGGATTTAATTTGTGAATTTAATTTAATTTAATTTAATTGGTTTGTGATTTTTAGATTTAACATTTAATTCAATTTAGGAATTTAATTGGTTATTTAATTTCAATTAGTTATTTTAATTTCATTTCAATTAATTATTTAACTTAATTTGATTGATTTTAGTTTAATTGGTTTCAATTGATTTTAGTTTAATTTGTGACATATATTTTAAATGATTTAATTATTTAATTTGTGAGATGTGTTTTAAATGTTTTAATTACTTTTAAATTCAATTTGTGACGTGTGTTTTAAAACAGAGGTCCAACAAGCGAACCCGGAGCTAATCCAGCGAATAAGAATTAATCAAAATACCGGTTCCCTTCCGACGGTCGTTTCCCGCAACTTCCTCGACTAAAAAAGTAGTGCCTCCAACTGAGACTCATCCTCGGGTTTCACATGCAAAAATGCAATGCCTACAGTCGCCCCCACTTTGATGGGACTTGTGCAGTGTGTGACAGTGACAATCCTATCAAAGTACATGCAATGCATTTTCACTTACCTGGCTCGCCAGCTGCCACCTGACTTGTCTGTTACTCCGCCGAGCTGATGATGCAGTGGACCTCGATCCTGGGACGCATCCCAATAACTGCAACCGACAACGGGGGCCTCGACCCTGGGCACTTCGACCCGGAACTACAACCGACAATGGGGGCACCTCGACCCTGGGCACCTCGACCCAACACCGCTGACAATAGGGACCTCGCCCTCAATATGATGATGTAGTGGGCACCTCGACCCTGGGCATCTCGACCCAGAACTACAATCGACAACGGGGGCACCTCGACCCTGGGCACCTCGACCCAACACCGCTGACAATAGGGACCGCGCCCTCAATATGATGATGTAGTGGGGACCTCGACCCTGGGCACCTCGACCCGGAACTACAATCGACAACGGGGGCACCTCGACCCAACACCGCTGACAATAGGGACCTCGCCCTCAATATGATGATGTAGTGGGCACCTCGACCCTGGGCACCTCGACCCGGAACTACAATCGACAACGGGGGCACCTCGACCCTGGGCACCTCGACCCAACACCGCTGACAATAGGGACCTCACCCTCAAACTGATATATGGGCCTCGCCCCAGACGGATAGTGATATGGGCCTCGCCCCAAACTGATATTGATATGGGCCTCGCCCAAACAGATACTGATATGGGCCTCGCCCCTAGATTGAAATTGATGTAGGGCTTCGCACTCCAGCTGATACTGATGTGATAGTGGTCCATTCCCGAACCGTTGTTTGATAAAAGCGGGCCTCGACCCTAGGATTCATTCCCAAAACTGCTAGCGAAATGGGCCTCGGCCCTGGGATTCATTCTTGAAACTATTGGTGAAATGGGCCTCGGCCCTGGGATTCATTCCCGAACTGCTGACTGGATGGGCCTCGACCCTGGGATTCATTCCCAAAACTACTGATGAAATGGGCCTCGGCCCTGGGATTCATTCCCAAAACTCTGATGAAGTGGGCCTCGACCCTGGGATTCATTCCCAAAGCTGATGATGAAGTGGGCCTCGACCCTGGGATTCATTCCCAAAACTGCTGATGAGGTGGGCCTCGGCCCTGGGATGCATTCCCGAGACTGCTGGGAGATTCATTCTCCTGGATTTATTCCAACTGCTGAGAGATTCATTCTCCGGATTCATTCCAACTGCTGAGAGATTCATTCTCTGGATTCCTTCCAAACTGAGAGATTCATTCCCTGGATTCCTTCCAAACTGAGAGATTTATTCTCTGGATTCATTCCACATTCTGAGAGATTCATTCCAACTGCTGAAAGATTCATTCTCTGGATTCATTCCAAAACTGAGATTCCTTCTCGGATTCATTCCAAAGCTGAGATTCCTTCTCGGATTCATTCCAAAGCTGAGATTCCTTCTCGGATTCATTCCAAAACTGAGATTCCTTCTCGGATTCATTCCAAAACTGAGATTCTTTCTCGGATTCATTCCAAAACTGATATTGATGTTGATGTGGGCCTCGCCCCCGGGACTCATCCCCAAAACTGATACTGGTGTGGGCTTCGCCACCTGGGATTCTTTCTGAAACTAATACTGATATGGGCCTCGCCCTCAAACTGATACTGATATGGGCCTCGCCCCCAGACTGATACTGATATGGGCCTCGCCCCCTGGATGCCATTCTCGGCAGAAACTGATCTGAACTGATGTGGGCCCCGCCCCCAGGTTGCCATACTCAACTGATACTAATCCGGAATTGATATGGGCCCTGTCCTCTGAACGCCATACCCGGTAAATGCTGATACTGAACCGCTGTGGGCTCCGCCCCCAGAATGCCATACCCGGCTGATACTGATCATTAACTGATGTGGGCCTCGCCCTCAGAATGCCATACCGGCAGAGCTGATACTGAACCAATGTGGGCCTCGCCCCCAAGGTGATATGGGTCTCGCCCTCGAACTGACACTAAACTGATGGTGGTCCATTCCCGAACTGTTACTGTAAGGTGGTCCATCCTCGGACCATTACTGAGATGTGGTCCATTCTCGACTTGTTCATTCTCGAACTCTGATCCATTCTCGGATTACCATTCTCAGCCTGTTCATTCTTGAACTCTGATTGCCATTCTTGGCTTGTCCATTCTCGAACTCTGATCCATTCTCGGATTACCATTCTCAGCTTGTTCATTCTCGGATTGTTCTCCATTCTCGGAGTGCCATTCTCCGCTTCTTCATTCTCAAACTACTGATTCATCCCCAAGCAAATACTGATATGGGCCTCAACCCTGGGACTCATCCCCAAACTGAAACTGATATGGCTTCAACCCTGGGACTCATCCCCAAAACTACTACTCATATGTTACTGATTCTAGTTGGCTTGTCTTTGCCGCTTTTTCTTTTTCTTCTTTGAAACCTGTGAATACAAAACAAAACAAACACAAAAAAGAATGCAAAATTTGTTACGTGTATGCATGCATGCATGAATGAATTTCCTATTCCGCTGGGCTAGGCCTTCCCCCAGTTCTCCAAGTGATTGCTCATTCTTCTCTCTGGTCTCGTGGCTCAATTTCTCGTCATTCCTCTTATTCACGGGATGGTAGACTGGTCGCTCTCAGTCTTAATTTAGCTTTCTGTTCTCCGCTGTTTGAACTTGGTCAAGATGAACCACATGGTGGGGTCTTCCATATTATCATACTATATCACATGCTACGAAAATAGTCTCAATAGTTATACATATTATCGTCCTCAAAGAATGCTCAGTAATGAAACCAGAGAATCTTCAAAACATTCGATGCAACTCAAATCCAAGTCTTTGAATAAATGATCTAGGCCAGACTCAAAGTGTGTGTGTACAAAGATTCTTTCACAGCTTAATCCTTAAGTAAGCTAACTCAATGATTTCGTTTCAAAAATCGGGGTCAATGGGTCAAACCAACCTAGATGTTTCAGTTATGCTCTGCAATTGCTTTTCCATGCTCAATGTAGTATGGTTTATCTTTCTTTTCCTTTGTCTCTCATTTTTTTTTCTTTTCATTTTGAACTTCATTTTTTTTCTCTTTTTTTTTTCTTCTTTTTTTTTTCTCTCTTTTTTTTTCAACACACCTACCCTTTAAGGTAGCATTTCTCCTCATGGTGGTCCTAATACTCGCCCATGGGTAGCTTCACGCTTATCGGTTATAGGTGGTTCATTTATTTATTTAATTTTTTTTAGAGACTTTTCTTTCATTTTCAACCATACCACACATCATAACATAAGAAAATCAAGATAGACATCTAAGCAAACGGTCATTCACCGACCGGCAATTTCTTCGACTAGTCAATTTGCTAACTACTCAGGTTTTCACTGTTAAGAACCATAATCAAGTGCTTACGAGTCTAACATAGATCAATTACTCAAAGCATCAGATAAAAGCACGTCAAGGGTTTATCATTTCTAAAGTTTCACTCTAAAGCAATCAATTCCCTCACCGGACTTATGTCTGACTATCAACGACTAAAACAAACAATTTTTTTCTCTTTTTTCCTTTTCCTTTTTCTTTTTTTTTTCTCTTCTTTTTTCTTTTTCTTTTTCTTTTTCTTTTTCTTTTTCTTTTCCCTCTTTTTTTTCTTTTCTCGCTCTCTTTTTTTCTTTTTTTTTTCGAAGGCCCCCCCAATGGTCTTTCTATCCTTTCCGTAAGCTTTTCTATTTCTCGATTTCCTTTCCCCGATATCAATGTTTGCTAAACTCCTCTTGACAAACCTCATTTTTTTTTCTCTAACCCAACGGATACCTATGATGGCTCTTTAAAACACAGAGGGTTAACATGATGCATGTATGCATGAGATCCGTGTGATGTATGAGATTTGATATGCATGTGGTTATCAAAAGCATAAAGGGGCAACTTCTATAGGATATACAAATATCGTTCTCATGCGGGTTTATGACAATGCCTTTGATTGAACTCCCTCAACCCACTATAGAAACGGTCAACTAATGCACAAATCATACACATCACAAGACATGATTTCGGGGCCAATTCTCTTATCCCCAGTGGAGTCGCCAGACTGTGGGCAACAGGAATCCGACGACGCTGGCTCTTCTAGGCTCGCGGGGCCTAGTTGGGAAGTATGAAATAACATGGAGTCGCCACCCGGTGTGAACCGGGATAAAGATTTAAGGCCGCACTCACCCCTCGCAAGGGAAGACCTCAAACCGTTGGGTTCGGAATGGTCCCTTACTTATGTCACTTGTGATGATATAATTTGTGCAATAATCAACCAAGCCTAAACAACATATTTCCAAGGATAATTTACTCCTAAGTTCGCATGCATAAAATCAACCATTATAACGACAATACCATACAATAATCTCATGGCATACCTCAATTATATAATGCAGAAAGTAAAGAACAAACTAAACACAATGCGAATTCTCAACGCAAAATAAATGACTAATCATGCTTGAATACCATCTCATGAACACATCAAATGAAAAACATGCGGAATTCAAGTAACGAATGACAAACAAATCAAAACATCATAAAACAAAATATGCGCCGTTTACTCAAGTGGTACGTGGAGTTGTATCCCGAGTGCAGATCATACTACCGTCCATTCGGAATCGGTTATGAAATTTACGTCCGGGTTTCCATCCTATATACCACGAGAGGCGACACATTTTTCATTTTATTCAAGGGCCACAACATACATCATTTTACAATACATGCATATTTATCTACTCAAGGGCCACAACATGCATCATTTCATAATACATGCATTTACTATCTATTCAAGGGCCACAATCATGCATCATTTCATAATACATGCATTTACTATCTATTCAAGGGCCACAATCATGCATCATTTCATAATACATGCATTTACTATCTATTCAAGGGCCACAATCATGCATCATTTCATAATACATGCATTTACTATCTATTCAAGGGCCACAATCATGCATCATTTCATAATACATGCATTTACTATCTATTCAAGGGCCACAATCATGCATCATACATTATTTTATCTAACCAAGGGCCACAACATGCATTACTACATAAGAATCATGCAAATGAATCTCAATAAATAATAAAAATAACACTGAAAAAGGATGTGAAAAATACCCTCAGGTCTAACCTTTTTGTCGGCTCTCGGACTTGCGTTTCACGACAGTCGGAAGGGCTATCACTCCGCAACTCTTCCGGTTCACTGGTTTAACGTCTTAGCTCGCTGTTTCACTGTTTTGGTCGCTGTTTTACCTCCGTTTCACTGCTATTTTTGTTGTATTTTCTGGTTGCTTTTCAGGTGTATAAGGTTACTATCTTGGCTTGATTTGGAGGGCTGTTCGGGGTGTTTTTTTTGTCACTGTTTGGGGTTGTGTTCTGGACAGTGTTTTGCGGTTATTTGGCCAGTTTTAGGGGTGTATTTGGGTTAGTTTTCATTGCAGTTTTGGTCACTGTTTTGGGCTGTCAAGGGCTGATTTGCGAGGCAGTTTACTGGCAGGTTTTGAGGACTGAACTGGGATGGTTTTTAGTGATGGCTGGGACAGTTTCAGGGGGGGCAATATGCGTGAATCAGAGAGTATTCTTCAGGGGGGTTTCTTGCTGTTCATTTATATGTACATGGGTAGAGGGTTTCACGTGGCTTGAAGGCAGTTTAGGGGCTCGGTTTCATGGAACGTGAATGCTGCGGATGTGTGAAATAATGCCGTGAGTGCGTAAGGTCCAGAAGCAGTCTGAGTATTTCGTTATTGCTAGGGTTTGTGGCCGTGAGTTAGGCGATGTGGGACTTGTTTGGTTAGTGAGTGGAGGTGTGAGGCAGGTGGCTAAGTGGCGTGTTGATGTGGTGAGGTGTGGTCAAAGGTGTGGCTTTGGAGGGTTCTTTAATGGCGTGAGCTAGGTGTGAGGGATGCAATGGGCAGGTGATGGCTCATGGCAATTGGAGTGTTGAGAGGTCTTTGGAGGTTTAGGGTTTTAACGATGTGTGTCTTTGAGGCAGTGAGTTGTGTGTGCGTGAGTGTGAAGGGTGCCAGAGACGTGATCTGTTTGTAGGGTTGCTACGTATGCATGGTGAAGGTCAGTGGGCTGAGTGGCTGTTGACGAAAAGGCAGTGTAGAGGCGATGGCTGTGTTAAGTGGAGTGGCTGTGAAGATGAGGGGCTGAGGAGGGCTGACAGTGTTTGTTGAAGGGTTTTCGTGAGGGCTCTAGGGTTTGAGAGAGAGTGGTCCGGCAGGCTGGTGAGGGCGTGGCTTAGGTGAAGGGCATTCTGAGTGTGGTTGGCAAGGGTCGTGAGGTACGTGGAGGGTGAGGGACCGAATCTGTGTGGTTTGTGCCTGAGAGAAGAGAGGAAGACGAGTGCTTGTGAGTGGAGAGAAGAGAGATGGGAGAGATTAGGGTTTTTCGGTTACTGCCGTGAGAATCTTGGGAAGAAGAGAGGCTTAGGGTTTTTTAATGTTATATTTATATATTGAGGGAATAGGGTTTGCATGTGTTAAATTAGGAAGGGAAATCAATTAAATTAGGTGTGTTATTTTAAGTAAGGATATTGTATTTTGGTGGGTGAATCATTTAAATTAGTGAGTGATTTATTAAACTTAGGAATGAATTGATTTTGATTTGGTTTTAATTTGGAAATGACTTATTTAATTTTGGTATTTTATTTAATTTGAAATAATTTAATTGGATTTAATTTGTGAATTTAATTTAATTTAATTTAATTGGTTTATGATTTTTAGATTAACATTTAATTCAATTTAGGAATTTAATTGGTTATTTAATTTCAATTAGTTATTTTAATTTCATTTCAATTAATTATTTAACTTATTTGATTGATTTTAGTTTAATTGGTTTCAATTGATTTTAGTTTAATTTGTGACATATATTTTAAATGATTTAATTATTTAATTTGTGAGATGTGTTTTAAATGTTTTAATTACTTTTAAATTCAATTTGTGACGTGTGTTTTTAAAACAGAGGTCCAACAAGCGAACCCGGAGCTAATCCAGCGAATAAGAATTAATCAAAATACCGGTTCCCTTCCGACGGTCGTTTCCCGTAACTTCCCCGACTAAAAAAGTAGTACCTCCAACTGAGACTCATCCTCGGGTTTCACATGCAAAAATGCAATGCCTACAACGTGCTCTTGGAGAGTCCAAGCAGCTTTCTAGATCTATCATGATAGATCGTTATTCCTAGAATAAATGCTGCTTCTCCGAGATCCTTAAATGAAAGCCAAGCTTTCACCGATTGTAACATGGGAATGTCATTGCCAATAAGCAATACATCATCATCAAACCTTGTTTACAAGTCTTGGTACGACAAAACCGTCAGGTTGTTGCATATAAACATCCTACAAAAGGTTTCTGTTAAGGAAAACGATTTTGACGTCCAACTGCCATATCTCGTAATCGAAATATACAGCAATAGTAAGCATTATCCTAATTGATTTAATCATGGCAACGGGTGAAAAGGCTTAGTCGTAATTGACACCATGTCCTTGACGATACCCTTTCGCTATAAACCTAGGTTTGTATGTTTGTACGTTGCCATCCATGTCGGTCTTCTTCTTGAAGATCCATTTACAACCAATAGGCTTTACGCCTTCTGGTGCATCAACCAGTGTCCAAACTTGGTTGGTCTACATGGAATCTATTTCGGACTTCATGGCCTCTAGCCATAAAGCCGAATCGATATCCTGTCTCACTATCTCATACTTAGTCGGCTCGTTATGCTCAATAAGATTAATATCCACATTAGGTGAGATAAAAAAACCCATACCTCTCAGGTTATTTTTTTACGCTCTCCGACCTACGCAGTTCTTGTGTATTCGAAGATTGTGGTACAGTCTCATCCCTGATCGACTATTCATGTTTCGTTAAGGATTCTGTGCCAAGAACAGTATCACTCTAATTTTCATCGAGTTCTACTTTCCTCCCACTAACCATTGCATTTAGGAATTCCTTCTCAAGGAAAACCACATGTAGAGCAACAAATACTTTGTTCTCTAATGGGTGATAAAAGTAATATCCTTTGGTTTCCCTAGGACAAATAGGTATTTATCCGATTTGGGTTCAAGTTTGGTACCTTCCAAATGTTTGATGTATGTCCACCAAACCCCATATCATCAGAAATGAGAAACCCAGTTTCTTTCCTGTCAATATTTCATACGGATTCTGTTGAACAGACTTTGACGGAACCTAATTCAAAATAAGTATTGCATGTTCAATGCATATCCCTATAAGAAAATAGGTAGCTCTGTGCGACTCATCATCGACCTTATCATATCCAACAAAGTTCGTTTTCTTCGTTTGGACACACCGTTTAACTGTGGTGTTTCAGAAGGAGTCTACTATGAAAGAATACCATATTCTTTCATGTAATCAAGAAACTCATTGCTTAGTATTCGCCACCACGGTCCGACCGTAATGTCTTAATACTTTTGCTGGTCTGTTTTTCTACTTCGTGTCGAAACTCTTTAAATTTCACAAAGATTTCGTAAAGGTTATGAAGTATTCATATTCACTTCTAGCCTGGCTAGACATGGGCCCATATACGTCACTATGAACGAGGGCTAACAGTTCGGTGGCACGTGCACCTTTACCGTTAAAAGGTGTATTAGGTATTTTGCCTAATAAACAAGATTCACAGACGTCATATGAATTTGGATCCAATCCGTCCATATACCTACTCTTTGAAAGTATGGATATACGTGTCTTGTTAATGTGTCCCAGATGACAAGGCCACATATAAGTTTCATCTTTGTTACTTAGTTTAAGCCTTTTATTTGTTACATTATATCTTTGAGATTGATTTATATTCAAAATATAAAGACCATTATCTACATCACCAGTGCAAATCTCCATATCATTTTTATATATAAAACACACAGTGTTTCTAGATACAAAAGTATAGCCACATTGGGATAACATAGATACATAAATATTATTCATAGTCAAACTAGGTACACAATAACAGTCTGTAAGTTTAAGAACATGCCCCGAGGGCAGTTCCAAAACATAAGTGCCAACGGCCAAAATGGCGACTCGTGTCCCATTTCCAACGCGTAGATCAATCTCCCCTAAAGCCAGTCTCCTGCTAATCTGCAGATCCTGCACATCAGTACATATATGAGTTCCACAACCAGAATAAAAAATCTAATTTTTAAAACTAGTAGTAGACATGTTTATTTCGATAACAAACATACCTGAAGTCGGTGCCTTGCTAGCTTAAATTTCCTTCATGTGTGCCTTTTACTTGCGGTAGTCACGCTTCCAGTGACCTTGCTTACCGCACTATAGACATACATCTTGGGATTTGTCCTTACCCTTCCCAGAAGGTTTTGATGATTAGGTCTTGCCCTACTTCTTCTTCTTATTCTTTACACCTCCAGTCGCCTTGGGCCAAGCTCTCGAAGACTGAGATGTTGAAGAAAAGTGCGCCTCGCGCATCTTGCCCTTTAGGAGCTATTTTTCTACTTTGCGCAGTGTGGACATTAACGATCCAAGAGTATGGTCTTGGTTCATCATATTGTAGTTCATGATAAACCCACTACAAGTGTCAAGAAGAGACTGTAAGATCAAATCTATGGAAGTCTCAACCTCGAAGACAATGCCCATTTGTCCCAGCTGCTCGATGTCAGTAATCATCTACGACATATAGTGCTCGACAGATTTACCCTCTAATATACGAGCACGAAAGAGCTTCTTTTGCAACTAATATCTCTGCGATCTACTATTAGATCGATGAAGATCATAAAACTTCGCCATCATTTCATAGGGATCCAATCTCTTGTTCTGACGATGGAATTGTTGAGTCATGGCAGCAAGCATTATAGATTGAGCAGTTGAGTTGTCATCGTTATGAGTCTTCCAAAGCTCTAGCTTAAGTCACTGATCAGATCTGGGCTTAGGCCCAAGAGGTCTCTCTATAGTGTAGAGAAACTTCTCGGATCCCAGGACAATCCTGAGATTCATTTACCAGTCAGAAAAGTTTACGCCATTGAAGACTTTATCGCCAATGACGATGTCTCAGACACTGTTCTTTCATGTCATCTTAATTGCAATAGTCAAACTATTCAATTAACGATGTATGAGTACAGTCTATCTGTTACAAGAAAAATAATAAAATATTAGTCCAACTAATAAATATTTATAATGAAAAAATAATTTGGAAGCGCATATTTGGCAAGTATTTGAACGAAATTGCAAATTTAAAACTAGCCTCCCACTATTTTTCGGCGAGCCTCTAACCCTCTGTTGAGTACTCGGGAAACCTAGTTTCCTAGTGGGCTAGGATCGTGTTAAATAACACACAACCTTGACTTTGGCTAACAAGCTGTATGATATTTAACTAGGTAGATCTCTAAGATCAATTGGATCTCATCCAATTCCTAGATCTGGTAGGTGGACCTCAAAGTCAGAAACATATATACAATATATATGCCAATATATCCAATATATTTTCCTAAACTTTTCCTCTAAATCAACTAAGCCTTGGCTTTGGAAAAACAAGTTTAATGATTCCAGTTAAGCGGAACCCATTGACTTTGGAAAGCTTTGTAATCGATGTCAATGGACAAGAAGTGATCTTGACTTTGGCCAATAAATCACAACTTGGACAACACATACGATATGGAACAAAGCCTTCATGATTCAAACACATCCGCGATGGAGAAAGGTATTGACTTTGGCCAACAAACCAGTGCTAATCTTGGATCTTGAGAATGAATCACTCAATGGAAGGAAAATGCTAAATATTTATTGGGGTTTTTCACGTAAATTGGCAACAAATTTATTATCTTTGATTAGGTCTCATCAAACACTCTTAAGCATGCATTCTAAAAGCATAATAAGGCACGGTAAATAAATTAATAATGATATGCGGATGGATATCTCACAAATTGTTCCTAGAACAAATCACTCTCTTTCCTCTCCCTGGCTAACACTATTGTGGTGACACAGGAAAACCTGGGCGACGCATGCTGTTCGGGCTCACTTGCCCGGTTAGGAGTACAGAGTAGCCACGGGGGACTAAACCGGAGAATGATGGAGTCGCCACCCGGTGTGAACCGGGAAAATGAGATTTAAGGCTGCACTCACCCCTCGCAAGAGAAGACCTCAAACCATTGGGTTCGGAATGGTCCCTTACTTATGTCATTTGTAATGAAAGGATTTGTGTAATAATTTAATCAAGCCTAAATAACACTTATTTCCAAGAGTGCACCATAATCCTAAATTCACATGCATGAATATAAAGTCTTTTTCAATAGCAAACATATTACATCATAAGCATTCAATATTCATGCAAACATAAACGCAAGACAACCATAGCAATATTGGCATGCAATATAAAGGAAATCAAAATAACGGCGAACATATAATGTTGTAAGCGCATTATAAAAGCATATGAAATAAGATCAAAATAACCACATAATTAACGGAGTCAAAACTAGCGCATGACATGAAGGGATAAAAGATGCAAATTCAAATACGCGAAAGAGGAACAATTAAAGATGCATCTATACATTAAAGATAAACGTGCCAGGATGTAATGCCAAAGAATGTGGCTAACATGAGTGAAAGAAAGAAATACCAAGAAGAAGAGAAATACAATGTATGCCTATATTCATGTAACTACTACAAATTTTCAATTAAGCATGTTATATGTGATGCAAGATTATGCAATGAGATGTCATATGAATGAATAATATGGAAAAGAAAGCACAACAAAACATTGCATAATGGACAGAAACAAAATGCATGAATAAAATGATATTTTGCAAAACAGCGATAAGTCGCGTAATAAACAGCGCGGTAAAAACATCGTGGTAAGTTAGCCTTAAGGCATTTTCCCTCGAATAGAGGACCTTTAACCCACCCTAGTTAAGCCCATGCGCATGCATGCATGATAACGTGCAACACATAAAATGCATGAATGAAATGGTAATGTTCGAATGATAAATAAATAACACATAACGAAAAGTAAATAACAAAGCACGGCGAAGTATTGCGGTAAAGGTAGACAGTAGGCTTTTTATCCCTCCAAGTGGAGGACCTTTAATCCGACTTACTAGGCCCATGCGCATACAACACAATGCATACATATGAAACAAAAGTGAATAAAAAGATACCCGGTGCGGCGAAGCATCATGGAAAAGGATTTTAACCTCTTCAATTAGAGGATCTTTCACTGCACTTACTAAGCCAATGCGCTAATCTCAATGCATATATCTATGAAAAAAAAAGTAAATACAAAGATATCAGATTTCGTATACCCGATTGAACATGTCTTACATCCAATCGAACACACATCGTCCGGCGCGGTGAAGTATCGTGGTAAAGGATTTTTAACCTCTTCAAATAGAGGACCTTTCATCGCACTTACTAAGCCCATGCGCTTATCTCAATGCATATATATGAAATAAAAAGGTAAATGTAAAAATATCGGATTTCGTATACCCGATTGAACATATCTCACATCCAATCGAATATACATTGACCGGCGCGGCGAAACATCGTGGTAAAGGATTTTAACCCCTTCAATTAGAGGACCTTTCATCGCACTTACTAAGCCCATGCGCTCGATCATATCATTATGCTAACAAGAAATATGCGAAAATTAAATAATGAATAATAAACACATCAAAACAACATAATACAAAATGTGCATCATTTTCTCAAGTGGTACGTGGAGTTGTATCATGAGTACAGATCATACTACCGTCCATTCGAAATCGGCTATGAAATTTACGTCCAGGTTTCCATCCTATATACCACGAGAGGCGACACATTTTAATTTTAATCAAGGGCCACAATCATGCATCAATCCATAATAATCATGCACACGAAACTCAATAAATAATAAAAATAAAACTAAAAACGGATGTGGAAAATACCCTAAGGTCTAACCTTTTTACGTCTCGACTTCCGGAAGCGCGTTCCAAGTCCGTCGGAAGGGCTAATAATCCGTAACTCTTCTGGTTCACTGGTTTGATGTCTTTGCTCACTGTTTCACTGTTTTGGTCGCTGTTTTACCTTTGTTTCGCTGCTGTATGTGATGTATTTTCTGCTCACTATTCAGGGGCGTTAATGGTGTTTTAGGCTACTATTTTGGGGTTTCAATGGGCTGTTTTCGGGACAGTTTCGGTGGCCACTTTGAGGCTGTTTCGGTAGCAGTGAAGGTGTGGCTTAGGGTACAGAATTCGGTGGTTTATGGGCAAATATTTCAGGCAGTGTAGGGGATGTTTTCAGGGCTTATCGTGAAGGTTAGTTTTCTGGTCCATGATAGGGCTACGTTGAGGGTTTCATGCGTGTACTTAGCTAGGGTTGTGGTGTGTGGCTCGGTTGAAGTAGCGAAGGGCTGAAGGGCTACGTAGAGTCTTGGCTAATTTGTTAATGCGTTTCTGGATGTGGGTTACTGGTTTGCAGTGAGGTAGTGAGTGGTGTTGCGAAGGGCAGTCTTAGGCGTTAAAGGTTCATGCGTTTGTTGCTCTCGTGGGAAGCTTATGTGTTTGTGGGTGGCTGTTTTGAAGGCTAGGTGGCAGTGAAGCAATAGGCATGGTGTTAAGGGTTTGAGCGGCTTGAAGGCGTGAAAGGAGATAGTGTGCTAGTTGGCTTGGGTGGTTTGCCGAGAGCTTGTAGGGTTATGGTTGGTTGTAAATGATGATGAGCGTGAAGTGTTGGCTTGGGTGGTTTGATGATCAAGATGATGAAGGAGGTTTTGTGGCTGTTACGTGAAAGGGTTAGAGGCGTGAGTGGAGCAAGGGTTATGTGGTAGTGAATAGTGCATGCCGAGAGTTGATGAGAGGGCTGAGTTAGGGTTTCATAGCAGTGGCTGGTTTGTTGACTGTGAAGGGCGTAGGGTTTTTTTGTTTTGGTTTCGTGAGAGAGATGGAAGGTGGGGTCAAGGTGGCTTAAGGGTTGCAGGTTATTTTCTTATTTGGCTGAGGGGGTGAATAGGGTTTTATTACTTGGTGCATGGTCAGGCCGTGTGAGAGGGGCAATGGAGAGGAAGCTTAGTCAGGCCGTGTGAGAGGGCAGGGAGAGGAAGCTTAGGGTTAGTTTGTGCTGTTTATATAGTGAGTGAATGTATTATGGTTAGGGTTTGTGCATGAGATTTTATTTAAAAGGAAACAAATCAAGTAAAAAAAGGGAGGGATAATTATATTTTTGGTGGGGATTTCTTTAATTGGTTTGTGATTTTATTAAATTAGGAATAGATTTACTTATTTTAGGAATTAGGTTTACTTAATTTTGGTATTTTAATTTAATATTAAATTTAATTTAATTTAATTAGTTTCATTTTAATTTAATTTTCTTTAATTTAAATTGGATTTTAATTGGTTGATGACTTAATTAATATTTTATTCAATTTTAATATTTTATTTAGTTGGTATATCATTTAATTAATTTAATTGGTTTGTGATTTTTAGATTTATCATTAAAATTTATTTAATTTGGGAATTTAATTTCAATTTAGTTATTTTAATTTCATTTCAATTATTTAATTTAATTTGTGTTTAATTTAATTGGTTTTAATTTACTTAGATTTAATTTAAATTTAATTTGTGACACATATATTTTAAATGTTTAATTATTATTGGATGTGATTTAATGGGCTTGGGCTAAGGTTAAGTTTTTAAACGGAGGTCCAACAGCGAACCCGAAACTAAACACGTGAACTAAATCCAACAAAACGTCAATTCTTGACTCTTTCCTTCCGACGTTCGTTTCCCGCGACTTCCGCGACTTAAAAGGGTAGTGCCTCCAAATGAGACTCATCATCGGGTTTCACATGCAAAAATGCAATGCCTACAGTCACCCCCACTTTGATGGGACTTGTGCAGTGTGTGACTTTGAGCAATCCTATCAAAGTTATGCAATGCATTTTCACTTACCTAGCTCGCCAGCTGCCACCTGACTTGCCTGCTGCTCCACCGAGCTGATGATGTAGTGGACCTCGATCCTGGGACGCATCCCAATAATTTCAACCGACAACGGGGCCTCGACCCTGGGACGCATCCCAAAACCGCTGACAAAATGGACCTCGGCCCGGGGACGCATCCCCAAAAATGATGCAGTGGGTCCGCGACCCTGGGACGCATCCCAATAACTGCAACCGACAATGGGGGCCTCGACCCTAGGACGTATCCCAATACCACTGACAAAATGGCCTCGTCCTGGGGACGTATCCCCCAAAAATGATACAGTGGGTCCACGACCCTGTGACGCATCCCAATAACTGAAATCGACAATGAGGGCCTCGACCCTGGGACGCATCCCAATACCGTTGACAAAATGGGCCTCGACCCTGGGATGCATCCCAAAAACTGCTGATGATATGGGTTTACAACCCTGGGACGCATCCAAAATACTGATAAAAATGGGCCTCAACCTTGGGATGCATCCCCAAAACTGCTGATATGATGAAGTGGGTACAACCCTGGGACGCATCCCCAAACTGATACTAATGATTATGCTGAATGTGGGCCCCAACCCTAGGACGCATCTCTAAAACTGCCGATGCTGATGATGATGTAGGCCTCGGCCATGGGACTCATCCCCGCAACTGATGCTGATGTAGATATGGGCCTCGCCCGCAAACTGATACTGATGTGGGCCTCGCCCCCAGGTTGATATTGATGTGGGCCTCACCTCCAGACTGATATGGGCCTCGCCCCCAATCCAATGCTGATGTGGGCCTCGCCCTCAAACTGATATGGGCCTCGTCCTCAAACTGATACTAATGTGTTTCCATACCCGAGTGCCGTACCTGGCAAAACTAATTTGATGTCTCCATACCCGGAGTGCCGTATCTAGCAGAACTGATTCTGATAAAGACGTGGGCCTCGCCCCTAGAGTGCCATACTCGGCAGAACTAATACTGAAACAATGTGGGCTTCACCCCCAGAATGCCATTCCCGGCAGAACTAATATGGAACCAATGTAGGCCTCGCCCCCAAAACGCCATACCTTGCAGAACTTCTATTGATACTGATATTTTATTTCAACATATTGTATTGCCTCTTACGAGATAATCTTGATAGCTAGACATATCGTCATCCTCGACGAATGCTTCACGGCAAAACCAGAGAATCTTCAAAATACTCGATACGCTCAAGTACGATCGTCTGAATAAGTGATCTGAACTAGACTCCTAGTGCGTGTGTGCCAAGGCTCTTTCGCAGCTTATTCCTTAAGTAAGCCAACTCCATGATTTCGTCTCGGAGAATCGGATCGGTGGGTCTAACCAACCTGGATGTCTCAATCACGTTCTGTGATTAGAACAACATACTCAACATGATACGGTCTTCTTCATTTTGCTTGTCTCTTTCTTTTCATTCTTTTCATTTTTTTTTCTTCCTCTTTTCTTTTCTTTTTTTCTTTTTCTGACACACCTACCCTTTAAGGTAGCATTTCTCTTCATGGTGGTCCTAATACTCGCCCATGGGTAGCTTCACGCTTATCGGTTATAAACGGTCTATTTTTTTTCTTTTCTTTTCAGATACTTTCTTTGCTTCCAACCATATCATATATCGTAGCCTAAGTAAGCCAGGGTGGACATCCAGGCGAACTGTCATTCACCGATACATCATCTCTTCAACTAGTCATCTCGCCAACCGCTCAGGCTTCCACAGTTGAGATCCCGTAATCAGGTGCACGTGAGTCTAGTTGAGATCAACTTATTCAGAATACCGGACGAGAGCTCGTCTCGCACTTATCGTTTCTAATTTTTCTCTTTTTAGCATATAATGTCATCACCGGACATATGTCTAACTATCAATGACTTCTCTCTCTCTTTTTTTCTTTATCCATTTTTTTTCTTTTTTTTTCTCACACTCCAAGGAATTCTTCCTTTCAACCGCTGATAATGTGGACTTCGCCACCTGAGATCCTTACCCTGGAAATCTTGTTGATATGGGCCTCAAACCTGAGATTCTTCCCCGAAATTAGTTCATTCTGCAACTGATACTGTGGGGTTTGTTCCCGTACTGTACTAAATGAAGTGGGTTCTTAACCTCGGACCGATGTGGGCCTCACCCCCAAAACCGATACTGATGTGGGCCTCGCCCCCAACTGATGTGGGCCTCGCCCCATACTGATACTAAAATGGGCCTCAACCTTGGGGTTCATACCCGAACCTGATACTGTGATGTTGCTACTCTGATTGGCTTGCTTTTGCCGTTTTCTCTTTTTCTTCTTCAAAACCTGCGAACACAAAACAAACACAAAAGGAATGCCAAATGGGTTACGTGTATGCATGCATGCATGTGTTTCTTATCCCTTCGGGTTAGGTCTTCTGCCAATTCTTTTAGTGACTGCTCAATCTTTTTTCCTTAGGCAAGCCACTGCTTCAATATGTCTACGTCGATCAGCTCAGTGAACTCATTCTCTTCTAAATCTGACAGTCTCACTGCCCCGCTTCCCATTACTGAATGGCCATATTATCTTTTCTACTTGCTTCTTCCAAGGATTTCCCGTGTTCTTGGACACCACTGAGCATCAAAGTACTAAGGTTGAATGCTAATATATTCATGTTGTAGGTTGAAAGGAATAAACTCAGGTAAGTAAGCGAAATGAACGTCTTTATTGTCATTGAGAAAAAAAGGTTCGAACAAATAGATAGAATCATTGTCTTTATTAATAAATGTTGGATCACAACTGAATAAGATCTGAGAGACAATCATCTCCATAAATTGTAACTTTATTTTCCATTGCTTTCTTATTTCCTTCGACCATCAATTTCTCCAGGTACAGTAGTTCCTCGTCCCATTCACTTCTCCCTTTTGCAACCTCTGTCTCATCATTGTCTGAGAAGTTTTCCCAAAGGTCCTCCCTCTGCTTTATTTCACTTTTACAACTGTTGCCCCGTTTCCCCATGCGAGAAGTTTGGTAGTTTTGGGTTTGAAGGACACGGCTGTCGGGTAGGTCGGAGTCAATAATGTGGGTAGGTGGAGGTTTTCTGTGTATGTTGGCTTGTTCTTTTTCAGGGTTGGGTATTTTATGGGCATCAATGAGGTTTTGGATTTCATGCCTAAGGCGGATGCATTTATTAGTTTCATGGCCTCTTTGCTGGTGGTAGTGACAGTAAAGGTTTAGCTTAAGGTAGCGTGGTACAGGGTTTAGAAGTGGTATGGGCTCTAAGGGAATCATGAGTCCTTGCTTTTCCATCTCTCTAAACACCTCTAATAAAGGTATACCAAGTTTGGAGAATCGTCCGTTTCTAACAGGGGCAACCTCAGGGGAAGTGGGCTTGGTCTCCGAAGGTTCCCCGATGATCTTTCCATTCTGATTGTTCATCTCTCTGTTATCGGCTATACAAAGTACGGTCAAACTGGCCACAACATTAGTCAGAACTTACAATATCTCAATAATTCCTGTTACTTTGGTCTCCAATTGATCCAGGCGGGATCCCTCATTGGCTGACTCGTTCATGTTGGTTGATGGTCTTCTGACAAGTCTCTCTGCTTTCCTAACCCAACGGGAATCTATAATGTCTTTTTGAGACATAGAGGGTGAAAACATGATGCATGTAGGTATGAGGTGCATGAGATGCATGTGACATATTGAACATACTAAGTCAATTAAAATTTTTAAACAAATCGGCTCATTACCATTTTAGAAGCTTTTGGGCTAAATGTCATGGGAGTGAACTGGTCCCAGTTTAAATGGCCCAACGAGTTCATATCCCATGGCATGGAGCCCAACTAAATCCTAATGGTAATGTTCCAAACAGAAGCACAAAATGGCCCATCAACATTTAGAGGCCTTTGGCCTAATCGTCATAAGGTTCGTTGTTGTCCCAGTTTAAATGGCCCAACAAGCCCATATCCCATGACAAATGGTCCAAATGGATCCAAACGAAGATGTTCCCAAAACACAAACATAACAAGATAATTCAAGCGTAAAACAGTAAATTCTACAAGGTGGCCCATCAACATTTAGAGGCATTTGGCCCAATCGTCATAAGGTACGTTCTTGTCCCAGTTTAAATGGCCCAACAAGCCCGTATCCCATGACAAATGGTCCAAGTGGATCCAAACGAAGATGTTCCCAAAACATAAACATAACAAGATAAGTCAAGCGTAAAATAGTAAATTCTACAAGGTGGCCCATCAACATTTCAGAAGCTTTGGGCCTAATGGTCATAGGATACGAACTCGCCCCAGTTTAAATGGCCTGGCAAGTTCGCATTTCTGACAAGAAGTCCAACTGCATCCAAATGAGGATGGTCCACATGCACATGCTCAAGGAAATAATTGTTACTTTAGCCATACCAACCGGCCTACGGGTGGGTTCGTGAGAGTAAGTAAAGACAAGACCCTTGCTGGCGAAGGATTGCCCACAGCTAGGTCTCCCCACTCAAGGGTTCGAGCAACCAAGCAAGCTCACCTTTTTATACCTTGCGGTACGTGCCAACAAGTCATGGTGTGTGACTAACTGTCAAATGGATTTCTTGTTGCAGATTCCCAGAGGGAGGGTGGAGCGAACTCTCATAAATACCCGAGCCTCTTAGGCTCTTATCGCTTGGTGACAGGAATAAGCAACAAGTCCTCCAAATTAGTCTGTCACAACAGGCCAAGGGTAGTGACTATTTAGGTGCCTCCACAACTTTTCCTCGAAAGGTAGTGAATGAAGGAAAACACCAAACCATTACCTAGCCTTAGAAGATGCCTTTGATCAAACCCTCATTTTACCCATTATAGACACGGTTAATTAAAACACAAATCCAAGCATTACAAGACAATATTTCGGGGCCGATTCTCTATCCCCAGTGGAGTCGCCAGACTGTGGTGACCTAGGAAAACCTGGGCGACGCATGCTGTTCTAGGCTCGCGGCCCGGTTGGGAGTACGGAGTAGCCACGGGGGACTAAACCGGAGAATGATGGAGTCGCCACCCAGTGTGAACCGGGAAAATAAGATTTAAGGCCGCACTCACCCCTCGCAAGGGAAGACCTCAAACCGTTGGGTTCGGAATGGTCCCTAACTTATGTCATTTGTAATGAAAGGATTTGTGTAATATTTTAATCAAGCCTAAATAACACTTATTTCCAAGAGTGCACCAAATCCTAAATTCACATGCATGAAGATAAAGTCTTTTTCAATAGCAAACATATTACATCATAAGCATTCAATATTCATGCAAACATAAACGTAAGACAACCATAGCAATATTGGCATGCAATATAAAGGAAATCAAAATAACGGCGAACATATCATGTTATAAACACATTATAAAGCATATGAAATAAGATCAAAATAACCACATAATAAACGGAGTCAAAACAAGCGCATGACATGAAGGGATAAAAGATGCAAATTCAAATACGCGAAAGAGGAACAATTAAAGATGCATCTATGCATTAAAGATAAACGTGCCATGATGTAATGCCAAAGAATGTGGCTAACATGAGTGAAAGAAAGGAATACCAAGAAGAAGAGAAATGCAATGTATGCCTATATTCATGTAACTACTACAAATTTTCAATTAAGCATGTTATATGTGATGCAAGATTATGCAATGAGATGTCATATGAATGAATAATATGGAAAAGAAAGCACAGCAAAACATTGTATAATGGACATAAACAAAATGCATGAATAAAATGATATTTTGCAAAACAGCGATAAGTCGCGTAATAAACAGCGCTACAAAACATCGTGGTAAGGTAGCCTTAAGGAATTTTCCCTCGAATAGAGGACCTTTAACCCACCCTAGTTAAGCCCATGCGCATGCATGCATGATAATGTGCAACACATAAAATGCATGAATGAAATGGTAATGTTCGAATGATAAATAAATAACACATAACGAAAAGTAAATAACAAAGCGCGGCAAAGTATTGCGATAAAGGTAGATAGTAGGCTTTTTATCCCTCCAAGTGGAGGACCTTTATTCTGACTTACTAGGCCCATGCGCACACAACACAATGCATACATACGAAACAAAAGTGAAAACAAAGATACCCGGCGCGGCGAAGCATCGTGGTAAAGGATTTTAACCTCTACTATTAGAGGACCTTTCACTGCACTTACTAAGCCCATGCGCTTATCTCAATACATATGTATATATGTAACAAAAGTAAATACAAAGATATCAGATTTCGTATACCCGATTGAACATGTCTTACATCCAATCGAATACACATCGTCCGGCGTGGCGAAGCATCGTGGTAAAGGATTTTTAACCTCCTCAATTAGAGGACCTTTCATTGCACTTACTAAGCCCATGCGGTTATCTCAATGCATATATATGAAACAAAAAGGTAAATGTAAAAATATCGAATTTCGTATACCCGATTGAACATATCTCACATCCAATCGAATATACATTGACCGGTGCGGTGAAGCATCGTGGTAAAGGATTTTAACCCCTTCAATTAGAGGACCTTTCATTGCACTTACGCATGCGCTCGATTATATCATTATGCTAACAAGTAATATGCGGAAATTAAATAATGAATAATAAACACATCAAAACAATATAAAACAAAATGTGCATCGTTTGCTCAAGTGGTACATCGAGTTGTATCCCGAGTGCAGATCATACTACCGTCCTTTCGGAATCGGCTATGAAATTTACGTTCGGGTTTCCATCCTATATACCACGAGAGGCGACACATTTTTCATTTTAATCAAGGGCCACAATCATGCATCAATCCATAATAATCATGCAAACGAAACTCAATAAATAATAAAAATAAAACTGAAAACGGATGTGAAAAATACCCTCAGGTCTAACCTTTTTACGTCGACTTCCGGAAGCGCGTTCCAAGTCCGTCGGAAGGGCTAATAATCCGCAACTCTTCTGGTTCACTGGTTTGATGTCTTTGCTCACTGTTTCGCTGTTTTACCTCCATTTCGCTGCTGTATGTGATGTATTTTCTGCTCACTATTCATTGGCATTAATGGTGTTTTAGGCTATTGTTTTAGGGTTTCAATGGGCTAATTTTGGACGGTTTCGGTGGTCACTTTGAGGCTATTTCGGTGGTAGTGAAGGTGCGGCTTAGGGTGCAGAATTCGGTGGTTTATGGGCAAATATTTCAGGCAGTGTAGGGGATGTTTTCAGGGCATATCGTGAAGGTAGTTTTCTGGTCCAAGATATGGCTACGTTGAGGGTTTCATGTGTGTACTTAGCTAGGGTTGTGGTGTGTGGCTCGGTTGAAGTAGCGAAGGGCTGAAGGGCTACGTGGAGTCTTGGCTAATTTGTTAATGCATTTTTGGAGGTGGGTTGCTGGTTTGCCGTGAGGTAGTGAGTGGTGTTGCGAAGGGCAGTCTTAGGCGTTAAAGGTTCATGCGTTTGTTGCTCTCGTGGGAAGCTTATGTGTTTGTGGGTGGCTGTTTTGAAGTCTAGGTGGCAGTGAAGCAATAGGCATGGTGTTAAGGGTTTGAGCGGCTTGAAGGCGTGAAAGGAGATAGTGAGCTAGGTGGCTTGGGTGGTTTGCGGAGAGCTTGTAGGGTTATGGTTGGTTGTAAATGATGATGAGCGTGAAGTGATGGCTTGGGTGGTTTGATGATCAAGATGATGAAGGAGGTTTTGGGGCTGTTACGTGAAACGGTTGGAGGCGTGAGTGGAACAAGGGTTATGTGGCAGTGAGTAGTGCATGCCGAGAGGTGATCAGAGGGCTGAGTTAGGTTCATAGCAGTGGCTGGTTTGTTGACTGTGAAGGGCGTAGGGTTTTTTGTTTTGGTTTCGTGAGAGAGATGGAAGGTGGGGTCAAGGTGGCTTAAGGGTTGCAGGTTATTTTCTTATTTGGCTGAGGGCGTGAATATGGTTTTATTACTTGGTGCATGGTCAGGCCGTGTGAGAGGGGCAAGAGAGAGGAAGCTTAGGGTTAGTTTGTGCTGTTTATATAGTGAGGGAATGTATTAGGGTTAGGGTTTGTGCATGGGATTTTATTTAAAAGGAAACAAATCAAGTAAAAAAATGGAGGGATAATTATATTTTTAGTGGGGATTTTCTTTAATTGGTTTGTAATTTTATTAAATTAGGAATAGATTTACTTATTTTAGGAATTAGGTTTACTTAATTTTGGTATTTTAATTTAATATTAAATTTAATTTAATTTAATTAGTTTCATTTTAATTTAATTTGCTTTAATTTAAATTGGATTTTAATTGGTTGATGACTTAATTAATATTTTATTCAATTTTAATATCATTTAATTAATTTAATTGGTTTGTGAATTTTAGATTTATCATTAAAATTTATTTAATTTGGAAATTTAATTTCAATTTAGTTATTTTAATTTCATTTCAATCATTTAATTTAATTTGTGTTTAATTTAATTGGTTTTAATTTACTTAAATTTAATTTAAATTTAATTTGTGACACATATATTTTAAATGTTTAATTATTATTGGATGTGATTTAATGGGCTTGGGCTAAGGTTAAGTTTTAAAACGGAGGTCCAACAGCGAACCCGAAACTAAACATGTGAACTAAATCCAACAAAATGTCAATTCTTGACTCTTCCCTTCCGACGTCCGTTTCCCGCGACTTCCGCGACTTAAAAGGGTAGTGCCTCCAAATGAGACTCATCATCGGGTTTCACATGCAAAAATGCAATGCCTACAACTATTATAACTTCTACCCAATTACATAATACAATTAAAGAAACCTCATTAACATTGAGGGGAATTAGGTGAGAAGAGAATTACAAAGAATCGAGAGATTAGGCTGGACACGCATGTCCAATTTAATAAATTCTAAATTTATTACAATAATTTCTAAAACTGGCACTTTCCTTCTAATATCCATCTGATATACATTATTCATACATCACGTCCATGTATTCACACAAAGCATGTTATTTAATCATTCTAATCCAATTAATTAATCTTTGAATTAAGTGATCATCAAATGTTCAAACAACGATTTGATTTACGCGAGTCCAACTCGTTTAAGAACTCAAAGTACGAATTCTTGAATTATATCGAACTACAATTTTAAATCCAATTTAATTTACATTCAATACTAATTCTTTATTTAATTCCAAATTAAATAATTACACTTTTTAATACGCCTTTACGACTTAGATTCTAAATATAATCTTAATGGGTCTCAAATCCCAATTAACATCTAATGATCATTTAATTAAAGTCCAATGGGCTTTCAATTAATTTCTTATGTCATGGGCTTTGGTCAATATGGGTCAAACCCAAATACCAAGGCTCAAGTAAGGAATCACCCTATTTTCCAAGAAATCAATTTTGGCCCATTAGGCCCAATTAAATGTTTAAAGGCTCATTTGTTATTTTGGACTTAATGGAATGGTTTAGGCCCAATTTGGATCCAATCCAATTTTCCTAAACCAATTTGGCCCAACCAAGCCCATTAGGCCCAAATACAACAACTTTAGCCCAATTCAAAATTAAGCCTAACTAATTAAATTATAATATCCCAAATATCATGATTTAATTAATTAAAGTGTATAGTCATGATTAATTATCCAAATTAATATTTCGAAAATACTAATTTAATCAATTAATCATGCTTTATTATATTCAACACATGTCCAACATTATTGAAATAAAATCAACTCATTAACATGCTTCTTTATCACGACAATGGAAGGATTTTTTATATCCGATTTCAATTTCAATCCGATTAAATCACAAATCAATATATCCAAGCATTTTAAACACATCCAATGGTTTAAAAAACAAAAATTACCATGACTTTTGGGGCACTATAGTATTCGGCCAAGCTATACAATTTGGGGAAAATTAATCCAATTAATTTTTCATCCAATTGATCATGCATAACTCTAAGTTATCAATATATAAGCATACTCAAACAAATAATTTGATCAAGACATGCTCAAATCAAAAATATCCAAATCAAGATTATAAACCCTAAATTCAATTTCATGCTCATTAAGGCTCTGATACAATTTTTTGTCTCTAAGATCATCCCAAGAACATTTAAAGCATGAAATAATGTGAATATTCGAAGTAAGAATGCGGAAAAATACTTACAAAGATCGGATGGTTGGTAGTGAAGATAATAAAAATTTCCTTGAGAAGTGCTCCAAGATCTCCTCTTTGAAGTTGTTTGTTGAAGCTCTAAGCTTTGAGATGGATTCCAAACTCTAAGGAAGGTTTCCCTAACACCTTGTATGAACTCTTTGTGAGTGATAGCACTTGGAACAAATTGCAACAATTTCTTCCTATACCTTGGTAAGTTTCGGCCAAGAGAGATAATGGGAGAGGAGAGACCTTTTAATTCTTTGTGTTTTGTTTTTCTAAAAAACCTATCACAAAAAGTCTCTACCCTTTTGGTATATACTTTTCCAAAAAACTAAAGCAAACTTTTGGAGGGAAAATTGCATTCAATGCTCCAACCACCTCCATCACCAAAAGGTGACATGACACACATCATAAAAAATTGATGTGACTCCCATCACAAAAGTGACTAATGATGTGACTTGCCATGTGACTTGTGGGCCCCACTTTAATTAAAAATCCGAGTGGGCTCGCAAACATATTCCGGGCTCGGGTTCGTTAATTCTGAATTAATTAATTTTCCGTTGCGACTTAATTAAATCAAATTTAATTAAATAATTATGCCTAGTAAAATCACCGTTAAAGTCACTCACGAATTAATTCTTAATTAATTCGTTCGCCCGGATTAAAATCTAATTTTAATTTCGCATTGAAGTCTAATTTCATTTAATATATTGAATATATTATTTTATCGATTAATTCCGAATTAATAGTTCTCTCTCTTCTAATTGAATTTTATCCCAAATAAATTCTCACCGCAATTAATCTCATATTAACTATGTTCGAGTGATACATCATCGGTAAATCTTCGGGAAGCGGCCCATGAGATCCCTGGATATGTTGGAAGTAAATTTGATCGTCGGACTATCCGAACACGTGCGTACCTCGTTGTAGGCATTGCATTTTTACATGTGAAACCCGATGATGAGTCTCAGTTGGAGGCACTACCTTTTAGTTAAGGATATTGCGGGAAACGATCGTCAGAAGGGAATCGGTATTTCGTTACATCTTTATTCACTTGTTTAGCGTCAAGCTCACTTGTTGGACCTCCGTTTAGATCACCTTTATTCTTTGCCCAAACCCACTCACCAAACCAACACATCAAGCCCACTCACCAAGCACCACACACCAAGCCAAACCAAGCCCACACCACCACTAGGCCCACACGCCCATCACCCTAAAATATACACAAATTAAATCAAATATTAAATTAATATATTAATATATTAATGAGATAATGTAATTAACTTAAATAAAATAATTAAACCATTTACCAAATTAAAATATTATAACTTCCTAATCCATAATATTACATACTAAATTAAAGAAATGATATGCCTAATTAAAATCAATCCTAACCAATTAAAAAAATTGTATTCCTAAACCAAGCAAATCAAATATTCAATATTCCTAATTCACCAAAATTTGTCCCCCCCTCAATATTTGACTTTCCTTGCTCAACACAAAATCAAATCCCTTCCTTGTGAGACAAGGGGAAGCCCTAGCCATTCTCTATATAAACCACACTTTTCCAAGGCATCCATCTCCTCCTAGTTCACGCCCATCACAAGAAAAAACAAGCAAAGAATTTCCAACACCCTCTCCAAGCTCTCCATTCACGGAAACACACGAGTAAGAACATAAAAATTTCTCTTCCCTCCATAGCCGAAAACATCACCCTCCTCAACCCCTCAATTGTCGAAAATACACATCCCCTAGACATCCTCATTGCCGCAGTAAGACAGCCACATACAGCCCTCATTGCCACAATCAAACTCTCCCAATACAGCCCCTAAATCACCTAAAAAAGAAACTAAAAACAGCACCTTTAAATCCCTTAAACAAGCGAAAATAAACCTTCAAAATAGTCCACTAAAGCATCGAAAAACAGCAGTAAAATTAACCCCTAAAATAGCAGCAAAATCCACTTAAAACAGCCCCTAATTCATCTAAACCAATGAGCAAAAACTGCACACTTAAACCTTAAAACAACAACCGAAAAATACAGCCCTTACACACCACTAAAATATGTAAAAATAGTAGCTTTAAAGACCTGAAACAGTAAGCAGAAAATAAAGAGAAAATAACAGCAAAATGGAAGCCAAACATCTTGCAAAACAGAAAAATAGTGAGTTAAGACGTTAAACCAGTGAACCGGAGAAGTTGAGGAGCTTTACCATTCCAACCTCCGTGAAATGCAAGTCCGAAAGTCGGTAAAAAAGGTTAGACCTGAGGGTATTTTCCACATTCTTTTTCTATTTTATTTTTATTATTTATTGAGTTTTGTTCGCATGATTATTATGATAAAAATGCATGTTGTGGCCCTTGAGTATGTATTATGGATATGATGTGTGTTGTGGGTATTGGATGAATGAAAAATGTGTCGCCTCTTATGGTAAATAGGATTGAAACCCGGACGTAAATTTTATAGCCTATTCTGAACGGACGGTAGTATGATCTGTACTCGAGATATAATTCCACGTACCACTTGAGTAAACGGCATATATTTTGTTATTTTGAGTTGTTTAAATTATTCCGTCATTTAGATTTCTGGATGTTATTAATTTATGTAATGATGAGAAAAGCGCATGGGCTTAGTAAGTGTGATAAAAGGTCCTCTAATTGAAGAGGTTAAAATCCTTTACCACGATGCTTCGCCGCGTCGGACAATGTATATTCGATTGGATGTGAGATATATTCAATCGGTATACGAAATCTGATATCTTTGTATTTACTTTTGTTTATATATATGCATTGTGTTAATTACGCATGGGCTTAGTTAGTGCGATGAAAGGTCCTCTAATTGAAGAGGTTAAAATCCCTTACCACTATGTTTCTCCACGCCGGATATCTTTGTATTTACTTTTGTTTATATATATGTATTGTGTTAATTACGCATGGGCTTAGTAAGTGCGATGAAAAGTCCTCTAATTGAAGAGGTTGAAATCCTTTACCACGATGCTTCGCTGCGTCGGATATCTTTGTATTTACTTTTGTTTCATATGTATGCATTGTGTTAATTGCGCGTGGGCTTTGTAAGTGCGATGAAAGGTCCTCTAATTGAGGAGGTTAAAATCCTTTGCCATGATACTTTGCCGCTCCGAATAAGGTGTATTCGATTGAGTTTGAGATTTGTTCAATCAGATACATGAAGTCCGATATCATTTTCTTTACTTTATATATGCATCGTATTATGTGCGCATGGGCTTAATAATTGTGATTAAAGGTCCTCCATATCGAGAGGTTAAAAGCCTTCACCACGATGTTTTGCCGCGCTTCTTGCCATGTCATTTACCCTTTCGCACATCATTGCTTTATTTATGCATGCATTATGAAATCCTATATAGTCATCTTTATCTTTGTATGCATTGCATTGAAAAGCACATGGGCTTATTGTATTGGATGAAAGGTTTCCCATTTGGGGAAGAAAAGCCTAAAAGGCTACCTTTACCATGATATTTGCCGCTCCCTTATTCCGTTTGGTTGTATTATTTACATTTGTCTTGGCTTGATATCTTATTATTCATGTATCCATGTTACGATAATATTTGAGTATTACTTCTCGTTGTATATCGATGGAAACCTAGACATAAATTCCGTAGCCAATTTCGAATGGACGGTAGTGCGGTCTGTACTTAGGATACAATTCTACGTACCACTTGGAAAAATGCTCACATGTGCGTTTTTGTCCATATTAGTTATCTTCTTTGGCATCACGTTATAGCATGCTTACTTTAAGGCCTAATTGCATCCTTAATTGTCTTTTTTTGCATTATGCACTTAGTTGACTCTTTTTATTACGCATGAATATGTAATGGTTATTTGTTTATGTTTCCGTGTGTATAAGTATGAAATTTTCATGAAATTACATGTTCATCATTATTTGATTCCCTTTTATGTGTGCTTATGTGATTATGACATGCTTGCATTTCATGAATACAATATGCCTATGAAGTTGTATATTTACCGTTACTTTGACTTACTTTCGAGCATGTAAACTTAGAAGTAGGATATATGCAAATCTAGGTGTAAGTTTTATCTTTTTGCGCATGTGAACTTATAAGCATGATTTTCTTGGAATAAGTGTTACTTAGGCTTGATTAAATTATTACCTAAATCCTTCCATTACAAGTAACATAAGTAAGGGACCATTCCGATCCCAACGGTTTGAGGTCTTCCCTTGCGAGGGGTGAGTGCGGCCTTAAATCTCATTTTCCAAGTTCACACCGGGTGGCGACTCCATCATTCTCTGATTTAGTCCCTCGTGGCTACTTCATACTCACAATCGGGACGCGAGCCCGGGATAGCATGCGTCGCCCAGTTTCTGTGTCCCAGTCTGGCGACTCCACTGGGAATAGAGAATCGGCCCCGAAATATTGTCTTGTAATGTTTGGATTTGTGTTTTAATTGACGATGTCTATAGTGGGTAAAATGGGGGTTTGATCAAAGACATTTTTTAAGGCTAGGTAATGGTTTGGTGTCTTCCTTCATTCACTACCCTTCGAGGAAAAGCTGTGAAGGCACCTAGATAATCATTACTCGTAGCTCGTTGTGACGTACTAGTTTGGAGGACTCGTTGTTTATTCCTGTCACCAGGAGATAAGAGCCTAAGAGGTTTGGGTACTTAAGAGAGCCTCGCTCCACCCTCCCTCTGGGGAATCTACAATGAGAAATCCATTTGACAGTTAGTCACATGCCATGACTTGTTGGGACGTACTTTTAGGGTATAAAAAAGGTGCGCTCACTTGGTTACTCAAACCCTTGAGTGAGGAGACCTAGTTGTGGGCAATCCTTCGCTAGTAAGATTTTTTGTCTATACTCTCACGGAGTATGTGGACCGATGGAGAAGTCAGTTGTTGAAAATGCAGACTAGGCCCTCTGAGAAGAACCAAATTAAGATGATTATCAAGGGCAACAAGCCCTCCATCTATGGGAAACTAAGGAGGATGATTACGTTGTCTACCTCAGCTCGGATGGTGACAATCTCTCCCACATACGGAAACTTAATAATCTGATATAGAGTGGAGGGCACACCCCCAAGTTTGTGAAACCACGACCTTCCCAATAATAGAGCAAAAGTGGCCGGGATGTCCAGTATTGTGAACTCAACCTCATCCTCAATTGGGCCCACTTTGACCATTACGGTAAAAGTACCCTCAACTCCCCGTTTGCTATCATCATAAGCCTTGATAGTCATATTGGAGGGACTCGGATCTGTCGGCTTCATACCTAGCCTTGCCAAAATCTTCAAAGGGCACACATTAATGGACGAACCATCATCCACCATCACACAAGATGTCTTTTTTCCATTTACTTCAGCTCTGATGAATTAAGGTCTATTATGGTACCTTCCCTTAGCGGGGAGTTCCTCCTCAGAAAAGGTTATCATCTGCAGAGCTTCCCTTTGCACTAATCCAACAAACATTGTAGGGTTGGCATCCTTCGGCATTACTATCTTACTCAAGGCTTCAACCATGGCCCGCCTATGTTCCTGTGATGAACACAACAATTCACAGATGCTGAACTGGGCCCGGTCCTCTTCAACTGTCGCAGCACTGCATCTCCCTCTACATTCTCCATGTTCTCAGTCATTTCCCTTCATTATGTCAATATGTTTTTCCTCTTTTCCGCAGTATCACTATAAAAGTGCCTACTACGGGTCATCCCCTTCACTTCTTCCTCATCACTGCTCGAAAAATACTCCCAAAAATTATTCTTCTGCTCTGTTTCATCCTTAATATTGCTATCCCAAATCCCCAGGTAAAAGGCTTGGTGGTCAAATGTTTGAAGGACATGTTCTTCTGGTAGGCTAGAGTTAATCAAATAGGTAGGCGGGGGGACATAGTGGTAGTTAGGCAGAGGGTTACGGTGTGTGTTGGGCTGTTCTTTCTCAGGGTCGGGAATTTTGTGGGAGTCAATTTGGGCTTGGATTTCATGTCTAAGGCGGGCACAGCAGTCGGTGTCATGGCCGTGTTGTTGGTGGAAGTGACAATAAAGGTTCATGTTGAGGTTTGGTGGGGGAGGATTTGGGAATGGTTTAGGTTCCAAGGGATTTAAGAGTCCCTACCTTGTCAACTTCTCGAGTACTTTAGACAAGGGTCTACCTAGGTTAGAAAAATGTATGTTCTTAATGGTAGCAACCTCGACAAAAACAGGTTGGCACCTGACGGTCCTCGGACATTCATTCTGTTCATGCCATAAAATTTTCTATTTTCCGGTTCTTCTTCTTCGATGTCCATGACAGTCTCCCTCAGCTGTCGGAAATCTGCAATCATGAAGGTCATCCTCCTCAACTTGACATAGATTGAGGGCTTAGTACCATTGATAATCATCTTGATTTGGTCCCTCTCTGTGGGCCATGTCTGTATCTTTAAAAACTTACTTCTCCAGCGATCTATATAGTCTTTGAAGCTCTTCTCTGGCTTTTGTTTGGTTTTCTCTAAGTCGCGAAGCGACAAGTCGATCTCCAAGTCTTTAACATACTGTTTCAAAAAAGCTTCTGCGAGTTCCCTCCAATCTTCCTTAACCTTTCTTTCAAGGCTATGGTACCACACCACGGGTGCCCCCTCAAGCGACTTCCCAAACATCTTCTGAACTTGGCATTGTGACAAGCCCACTCAACTCATTACCGAGATATATTGCCGAAGATGGACCCTCGGGTCCCCATTCCCATTGAATTTGGCTATGTCGGGCATCATAAACTGAGGTGGTAGCTACTCCTCAAAGGTCATCGCCTCATAGTCCAGTAAGTCCTCATGCTTACCCTTTAGTTTATGGGTAACTGACTCCACTGATCACGGAGTTTATGTATCTCAGACTGAGATCCAACTATGTTCCCAGTGCCATAATCGGCCATATATCATCAAAGTTAAGGATATCATCATTCACCCTGTTCGAAGGCTTCTCACGCCTCTTTTTCTCAGATCTTCCCCCAGCAAGGGGCACAGCCATATTAGACACAGCGGCGGTCAAAGCTTGTAATTGCTCTGTAACCTTGGTGAGATTGGCTTCAAGTTGATCCATACGAGACCCCTCGTTAATTGATTCACTCATATTTATTGACGGCCTTTTGATGAGTCTCCCCTCTTCCCTAACCCAAAAGGTATCTATGATGCCTTTTTAGACTGCATGTTAGCTTGTATGCGTGTGATGCATGAAATATACAAGATTATTAAGATTTTTACACCAGTTGGCCCATTATCATTCTAAAGTATTTAATCATACTATTGCACAGTGCAAACTTGTCCCAGTTGAAAAGGCCCAACAAGTTTATACTTTTGCGATAACATGGCTAAACAACTTCAAATGAAAATAGGCCTAATTACAAAAGGGCCCATCGATTTTTTGGATGCTTTTGGCCCAATTGTCAAATGACACGAACTCGTCCCAGTTTAATTAGCCCAACAAGTTCATATCTCTTGACAAGAAATCCAACTGAATCCGAATGACAATGGTCCCAGACACAAACGTAAAGAAATAATTTCTATGGGTCATGCAACTATGATTTACATGTAGGTTTACAGGAATGTAAACAAAGGCTCCCGCTGACGAAGGATTGCCCACAACTAGGACTCCTCACTCACGGGTTTGAGCGACAGAGAGAGCGCACCTTTTTTATACCTTAAGGTACGTGCCTATAAGTTATGGTGCGTGACAAACTTTCAAATGGATTTCCTATTATAGATTCCCCATAGGGAGGGCGAATTGAACTCTCTTAAAAACCAAAGCCTCTTAGGCTCTTATCGCCTTAGTGATAGGAATAAACAACAAGTCCTCCAAATTAGTCCATCATAGTGAGCTACGAATAATGGTTATGTGGATGCCTTAATAGCTTTTCCTTATAGAAAGGGAGTGAAGGAAGACACCAAACCATCACCTAGCCTTAATAATGACTTTGATTAAACCTGTTTAACCCACTGTAGACATGGTTAATTAAAGCACAAATCACAAACATTACAAGATATTATTTCAGGGCCGATTCTCTATCCCTAGTGGAGTCGCCAGACTGTCAAACACAAAAATTGACGACGCTGTTTTAGGCTTGCGGCCTAGTTGGGAGTACGGAATAGACCGCGGGGGACTAAATCGGAAAATAAAGGAGTCACCACCTAGTTTGAACTGTGAAATGATTTAAGGCCTTACTCACCCCTCGCAAGGGAAGACCTCAAACCGTTGGGTTCGGAAGGGTCCCTTACTTATGTCACTTGTAATGAACGGATTTGTGCAATTTTAACCAAGTCTACTCAACATACATTTGCAAAAAGGTAACCTACACCTAAATTCGTATACGGCCTAAATCTAAGTTTGCATGCTTTGAAAGTAAGTTATCATAACGGCAAATATACGATATCACACAATGAACGTGTTGAATTATCAAATACGAAAAATAAATAACAACCTAAACATAAACGTAAATTAAACTCCTATTGCGAAAGAAAAAAACTAGATCATGCATAAAGAAATAACGTACTAGACTAAATCATAATTAAAAAAAAATAAATAACCTACTGACGGCATAATCATGCTTGAATATAAGGTTGGATGAAATGAAATACGTGTGTCTCCCAAGTGGTACGTGGCATTATATCCCGAGTGCAAACCACGATACCGTCCATTAGGATTCAGCTACGAAATTTATGTCCGGGTTTCCATCCGATATACTGTAAGAGATAGCACATATTTCGTTCATCCGAAAATAACATTATGTACCAATCCACAATGCTAATATGAAATAAAGCAATAAAATAAATACGAATAAAAGAGAATAAACAAAAAGGGTGCCCTCAGGTCTAACCTCTTTAGTCATCTCTCGAAAGTACGGTATGCGGTTGTCGGAAGGGTTGATGCTCCGCAACTCCTCCGATTCACTGCTTCAACATTTTCCTTCCTTGTTTCACTGTTTGGGCTGCCGTTTTTTACTCCGTTTTGCTGTGATTTCTAGTTACGGTATTGGCTCATTGTTTTGCGGTAAATGGGGATTTTTTGGCTTATAGTTTGCAGGTTTACGGGGCAGTTTCTAGTGCAGTTTTAGGGTGAATTTTGGACTATTTCAGGGGCAGAATGTGTGGCAATTTGGACAGTATTTGGAAATATTTTTACGTGTTCATAGGCTGCATGCACAGGAAGTATTTGGCAGTGAAAAGCTTGCGCACGTGGGCTATATGAGTGTGGCTACTTTGTGTGTGTTACGTGAATGAAGGGGCGTGTCAATGGCCTATGTCTTGGCAGTTTTGTGTCTTCACGTGGGGGCAGCGAGAGAGTGGCAGTGAGTGGCGTGTGTGTTTTGGCTGCTAGGTGTCGAATGTGGGTGAGTAGGTGGCTTGTTACGCGTGAGTGGGGTTTGTTTTGTAGGGCTTATTTGCTACGTCAGTAGCTATTATTGTACGTCAAATCAGGTGTTGTTTTAAGGAGATAATGGCGTGAAGATGAAAGACTTGTGAGCTGTGTGATTTGCATGGAAAAGCAAGCTAATGAGTGGCAGTTTGAAAGCTTGAATGGAGACTAGCTTGGGGACGTGAATTTGAGTAGAGAATGGTGTCTTGTGTTGTATATGTGCTAGGGGTTTCACGGGAGCTAGGTAAAGGATGGGGCATTTATTGGATAGGCTATCATTGATGAAGGTCATTAAATTGGAGGCTTAATTCATTGAAGTTTGGTGAAGGATTAATGTTGAAAGTGAGGTGTGGGATGTTTGTCAATGGGCGTATGGGCATTTTGGGCCAAGGATAATTTTGAAATTGAGATCTAATAAGCAAACCTGAAGCTAAACAATATGTCAATTCTTGACTTTTCCCTTCTGATGTCCGTTTCCTGTGACTTTCGTGACTTAAAAGGTAGTGCCTCCGCACGAGGCATCATCGGGACTTATATGCAAAAATACAGTGCCTACAGTAGGCACGGTGCTTTGCTAGAATCCAACCATGTCTTGTAAATCAGTTAGCACATAGTATGAGGTATGCACTTAATCGGATAGTCTGATAACCGGATTTACTGCCAACATATCCAGAGGTCTCTTGGGTCGCTTCCCAATGATTCACCGATGACAGTTGACTCAAATTAGAATTAATCTGGGATTAATTAAGAGAGAGAAAATTAATCTAGGATTAATTGAGGCATTATTTAATCTGGGATTAAATGTGTTCGGAAGAGAGAGAGTGCGATTAATTTGGAATTAATCAGTAAAATAAATTTAATAATTAAATTTGATTTTTCTATTTAATTTATTGATATGTGCTAAAATTAATATATCAGATATATTAATTGGAATTAGATTTCAATACGAATTTAAAGTCAGACTTTAATATATGTGAACATATTAATTTAGAATTAATTCGTAAATGGCATTCGTAATAAATTTATGAGGCGTCATTATTTAATTAAATTAGATATAATTATTTAGTGATGAAAATTCCTTTAATCGGATTAAATGGATCCAAGCCGCGGTAAACATTCATAGAAACCGTTTGAATTTTGAATTCAAAAGTGGGGCCCACTTCACATGTGGTAGTTTGGAGAGTGGTTGGCATTTATGCCAAACCACCAACTTTCCAACCACTTAGAAATGGTTTTGCTGAGACCATTTACCCAACCACCTTGTTTAGGTGATAAGGGTAAATTGGTTTTACCAAAAGCTATCTCTCTCACACTTTCAACACACACAACACAAAATCAAACCCTAGAGAACCACAATGGGCGTGAGCTTCCTTTCTCCTCACTTTTGATTTTGTTGCAAAATCAAACAAGCTAGCACTACCAAAAGAATTCTAAGGTGATAAGGAAACCAACTCAAAGTTTGGAATAAACATACAAATGTTGGATCTTGGAGATCTCTTCTCAAATATTTGAAATTCCAAACCATTCATTGTAAGTATTTTCCGCAACTTAAAATGATTAATTCACACACATTCCTGCTTATTAGATCCTTGGCATGTTCTAGGTACACTAATTATGGTATCATGAGCCAATTTTAAGCTTGAATGTTTTAGGCTTCTTGAGACTTTAATTTGGGGCTTTTGTGTTTTGACCATAATTTCATCAAATTTATGGTTTGAGCTTGCTTAGATTATGTTAACTTAAAGTTGTGCATGATTAGATTTTAGATAAATTGATTGGATCAAAATCTATAAATTTCTTAGCTTGGCCGAATACCCTAAGGCAGTGGACTACACTTTGATTTTTTTTTTACCAATAATGGATGTGTTTAAATACATGATATAAATGTTGATTGTTGGTTTGATTAGATTGGAATCAAAGTCAATAATGTTTATGTTCAATTCAAAGAGCATGTTCAGTATGAAATGATATGTTTTACTTCAATTTGTGTTGAGCATAAATTGATTAACTTTAGCATGATTAATTAGTTAATTGATGTTTTGTAAATATTAAGGTTAATTGATTAATCATGGCTAATACACTTTAATTATAATAATTAAAATATTTGTAATATTAAAATTATAATAATTAGCCTTTAAAGTTTAATTGGGCTAAAAGTGTGTATTTGGGCTTAATGGGCTTGGTTTGACCAAGTTTGGTTTTGGACTTTGGGATTGTATCTAATTGGGCCCAAAACCAATTTCATAAAGTCCAAATACATCACTTGGCCCTTTAAAGAATTAATTGGGCCTAATGGGCCTAAAATGATTTGTTGGCAATAGGGTGATTCCTATTGGGCCTTGGCATTTTGGGTTTGATCAATTATGGCCAAAGCCCATGCCTTAAGAATCAATTAAAAGCCCATTGGACTTTAATTAAAATGGTATTGGATGTTATTGGGCCTTTGAGACCCATCAAGATTGGATTTGGAATCCAAGACTTTAAGGCATATAAATAAGTGTACATGTTTAATTTGGAATTAATTTTGAATTAGTATTGAATACAAATAAATTGGATTTAAAGTTGTAGTTCGATATAATTCAAGAATACGTACTTAAAAGTATTTATTCTTAAACGAGTTGGACTTGCACAAATCAAATCGTTGTTAGAACATTGGATGGTCATTAATTCAAAGATTAACTAATTGGATTAGATTGATTGAAAAACATGCTATGTGTGAATACTTGAATGAGCTGTGTGAATACTTGAATGAGCTGTATGAATAATGTATATCGGATGGATATTAGAACGGTGAGGGCAATTTTGGAAATTGTTGTAATAATTTTAGAATTTATTAATTGGACCTGCGTGTCCATCCTATTTCTCCTTATTCTTTGTAATTCTCTTCTTACCAATTCCTCTCAATGTTGATGAGGTTTGTTTGATGTATTATGTAATTGGGTAGAAGTTAGAATAGTGCTAGCCGGGGAGAGGAAATTGAGTGATTTTTTCTAGGAACTATTTGTGAGATATCTATCTGCATATCATTATTAATTTATTTACTGCGCCTTATTACACTTTTAGAATGCATGCTTAAGTGTGTATGATGTGACCTCATCAAAGATAATTAATTGGTTTCCAATTACACGAAAAAACCCTTAACAAATATTAAATATTTTCCTTCCATTGAGTGATTCATTCTCAACATCCAAGACTGGCACTGGTTTTTTGGCCAAAGTCAAGACCTTTTTCCATCGCGAATGTGTTAGAATCATGAAGGCTTTGTTCCATATTGCATGTCTTGGGTAAGTTGTGATTTGTTGGCCAAAGTCAAGATCACTTCTTATTCATCGACATAGATTACGAAGCCTTCCAAAGTCAATGGGTCCTGCTTAACTGGAATCATTAAGTTTGTTGAGCCAAAGCCAAGAATTAGTTGATTTAAAGGAAAAAGGTTAGGCAAATATATTGGATATATTGGCATATATATTGTATATATGTTTCGGACTTGGAGGTCCACCTACCGGATCTAGGAATTGGATGAGATCCAATTGATCTTAGAGATCTACCTAGTTAAATATCATACAGCTTTTTGGCCATAGTCAAGGTTGTGCGTTATTTAATGGGATCCTAGCCCACTAGGAAACTAGGTTTCCTGATTACTCAACAAAGGGTTAGAGGCTCGCCAAAAATTAGTGGGAGGCAAGTATTAAATTTGCAATTTCGTTTAGATACTTTCCAATACGCGCTCATTTCAATTTTCACCATTATTTTTTAATAAATATATTAGTTGGACTAATATTCAATTGTTGTTTTAATTAAACAGTTGGACTGTATTCAAACTACTTCATTTATAGTTGATTATATAATTGGATTATAGTAATCAATAAATTTGAATTTTAACCGATCCTTTATAGTTGATTACATAATTGGATTATAATAATCAATATATATTTGAATTTAACCAATCCAATTGTAATTAGTTATATAGTTAAACTATAGTAATCATTACTTTAGATTGTACCCGAAATCATTGATTGGATAGTTGGAGTATAGCAATCAAGATAACTGAAAGATTAGCGTCAACGAACATAATCCTAGTTGAAAATACCTTTAACGGCATAATTTTCTAGAATGTGAAACGAATCTCAGAATAGTCTTGGGAGTTGAGAAGTTACTCTATATGATAGAGCGACCTTTCGGGGCCTAATCCCGAAGTTGAGCAGATAGTGGAGCATGAGCTTTGGAAGACTCATCATGATGAAAACTTTAGTGTTAAATCCGTTAAAACTAAGGATTAGACCCTTATACTATTATGTTAAAATTAAAAGATCTTCATAGATCTATTCTTAGATCTTAGAAATATTAATTGCAAAAGAAAACTCTTGGAGAGTTAATGGTTGTGCTCAAGGAGACAGAGCAAGAGTTTACAAAAGGGAAAGGAGCGAAATGCGCATCTTACTTCAACATCCTAGAAGATCAAGGCTTGGCCGAAGACTTCTAAGGATAAGAAGAAAAATGCAAGGCAAAATTTGTCACAGTCTTCTAGGAAGACAAAGGACATATCCCAAGATGTTTGCCTAAATTGTGGCAAACGGGGTCATTGGAAGCATGACTGTCGTATGGACAAGATAGACATGAAGGAAGTGAAGACAGACAAGGCTCTGACTTTAGGTATGATTTTCATAAACATGTTCACTACTGGTTTTAAAATTGGATTTTAGATGCTGGAAGTGGTACATAAATATATGTACTGATGTACGGGATCTACTGATTAGCAGGATACTGACTTCATGTGAGATTGACATGCGAATCAGAAACGGATGAGAGTCACTGTTTTGGCTGTGGGAACCTAAGTTTTGGAATTGCCCTTTGGGCATGTACTGAAATTAGGAAACTGTTACAATGTACTTAGTTTGACTAGGAACATTATCTCTATATCTAGCTTAACCCGTTGCGGGTATGCCTTTATATTCTAGAACGCTAAGTGTTTTTTTTTATAAATATGATATTGGGATAAACACATTAGATGTGAATAAAAGTGTTTATATTTTGAATATAAATGAATCTCAAACATATAATATGACAAACAATAACTCAAACTGAATTAATCAGATGAGACTTATTTATGGCATTGTTGTCTGGGACGTATTAACAAGACTCGTATATCCACACTCTCGAAGAGTGGATACTATGACAGATTTGATTTTTATTCAAATGATGTCTACGAATCTAGTTTATTAGGCAAAGTGCCTAAAAACACCTTTTGCTTGTTAAAAGTGCAAATGCCATCGATCTGTTAGCCCTCGTTCATAGTGACATATATGGGCCCATGTCTAGCTATGCTGGAGGTGGATATGAATACTTCGTAACCTTCACGGATGTGGAATCACGTTATGGTTATATGTATCTTATGAAACACAAGTCAGAATCTTTTGAGTAATTCAAATAGTTTCCACATGAAGTAAGAAAACAGACTGGTAAAAGTATTAAAAATATTACGGTCGGACCACAGTGTAAAATATTTAAATATATGAGTTTCAAGATTACTTGAAAGAGTGTGGCATTCTTTCACAGTGGACTCCTCCCGGGACACCTCAACTTGACAGTGTGTCTGAACAATGAGACCGAACTTTGTTGGATATTGTAAGATTGATGATGAGTCACTCTGAGCTACCAATTTCCTTCTAAGGATACACATTAAACAGTGCAATGCTTATTTTGAATAAGGTTCCATGAAAATCTGTTAGACAGACTTCATAATAGATATGAACATGAAATAAATCTGGTTTCACATTCCTTAAGATTTGGGAATGCTGGGCATACACTAAATTTTGGATGATACCAAACTAGAACCCAAATCGGATAAGTGTCTATTTGTAATTGGTTATCCTAAGGAAACCAAAGTATAGTACTTATATAACTCACAAGAGAACAATATAATTGTTGCTCTCTATGCGGTTTTCCGAAGAGGAATACCTATATGCAGTGGTAAGTGGGAGCAAAGTAAAACTTGATGAAAATCAGAGTAATACTGTTCCAGGCACTGAATCCCCACGGAACAACAACAGTTCATCAGGGATGAAAGTGTACCAATAAACTTCGAATAAAAAAGAACCGCGTAGGTCGAAGAGAGTGAGAAAACAACTTGGGAGGTATGGGTTTCTGCTCACCTAATGAAGATGCTAATCTTATTGAGGTAGACGAACCGGCTACGTATGAGGAAGTGATACAAGGTATCGACTCCCTCTTATGGCAAAGTGACATGAAGTCCGAAATAGATTCTATGTATACCAACTAAGTTTGGATACTGGTTCATGTAACAGAAGGCACTGTGCCTATTGGTACTATATGAGTCTTCAAGGAAGACATACATGGATGGTAACATACACATATACACTGCTAGGCTTGTACAGAAAAGGTATCGTCAATGACATAGTGTCGACTATGACGAAACTTTTTCACTTGTTGTCGTGATTAAATCCATTTGGATAATCTTTGCTAATGTTACATACTTCATTTATGAAATATGGCATATATATATCAAAACCACTTTCCTTAAACATAAACCTTTAGGAGGATGTTTATCACATCCTGACGGTTTTGTCGTACCAAAACAAGCAAACAAGGTTTGCAGATTAAATCAATCCATTTATGGATTGAAGCAAGCATTGAATTCTTGGAACCATCGTTTTGATCTAATCATAATGGTAAATGATTTAATTCAAAATGAAGATGATTTTTGTGTATATAAGAAGGTTAGTGGGAGCGCACTGACAATGATTGTCCTATATAAAGATGATATATTATTTCTTGGAAATAACATTCCAATAATATAATCGCTGAAAGCTTGGGTTTCATTAAATTCTCCATAGAATACCTGGGAGAAGCAAGCTTCATTCTAGGAATAAAGATCTACTCTGATAGATCTAAAAAGCTGCTGACGCTCTCTCAGTGTTCGTACATTTTAAAAATGTATGTGACCTGATGTCTCATATGCTTTGAGCATATGTAGATGCTATAAGGCCGATCCTGGTGATGGTTACTGGATGGGGGTTAAGAATATCCTTAAGTATCTTAGACGAACTAAGGTTACCTTCTTAATCTATGGAGATGGAGAACTTAGGTAACTGGGAATACCGACGCAAGTTTTCAAACCGATAAAGACGACTATAAGTCGCAATCCGGGTATGCATTTTTTTTTTGAACAACGGAGTAATAAGTTGGAAATCTTCCAAGTAAGAGACTATTACCGATTCAACAATAGAAGCGGAGTACATTGCTGCAGCTGAAGCAGCAAAAGAGGCTATATGAATCCGTAAATTCCTAATTGGATTAGGAGTAGTTCCTTTAGCAGCTGAGTGTTAGAAAATTATGACCCATAGCGTCAATGTTTGTAAAAGACATTGTGTTTTTGTATAAAATTGACTATGTAGTATTGAAATTGCCTTTTACCATTTCGTAATTTATTTACTTTGATATATAAATGGTAAAAAGTCCATATGATTAGTTCCGGATTGAGATGATATGAGACTGTATCAATCCATAAAGGTTTAATCATTAAATATCCCTAGTCGTAGTATTATCGAGACTGGACATCGATAATGCGGAATAGACTAGTATTTCGATTACGAGATATGGCAGATGGACGTTAAAACCGCTTTCCTTAACGAAAACCTTTGGAGGATGTATATATGCAACAGCTTGACGGTTTTATCGTGCCTAGACTTGCAAACAAGGTTTGTAAGTTAAATCGGTCCATCTATGGACTGAAGCAAGCATCGCGGTCATGGAACCAACGTTTTGATGAGATCATAAAAGAATATGATTTCATTCAAATTGAGGATGATCCTTGTGTATATAAGAAGGTTAGTGGGAGCGCACTAACATTCACTGTCCTTTATGTTGACGATGTATTACTTATGGGCAATGACATTCCAATGTTAACATCGGTGAAAGCTTGGCTTTCATTAAAATTCTCCATGAAAGATCTGGGAGAAGTAGCCTTTATTCTAGGAAAAAAGATCTACAGGGATAGATCTAGAAAGCTGCTTGGACTCTCCCAGAGCACGTACATTGACAAAGTGTTGCAAAGATTCAACATGGATCAGTCCAAGAGGGGACTGTTACCAGTGTCACATGGCATCTCTCTATCTAAGGACATGTGTCCTAAAACTCAAGATGAGAGAAACAGCATGAGTCAGATACCGTTCGCCTCGGAAGTCGGATCGATCATGTATGCCATGATATGTACACGACATGATGTCTCGTATGCTTTGAGCATGTGTAGTCGTTATCAGGCCGATCCAGGTGATGGTCACTGGATGGCGGTTAAGAACATCCTTAAGTATCTAAGACGAACAAAGGATGCTTTCTTAATTTATGGAGATGGAGAACTTGAGGTAACTGGGTATACCGATGCATGTTTCCAAACGGATAAAGATGACTCTAAGTCGCAATTCGGGTACATATTTTGTTTGAACAACAGAGCAGTAAGCTAGAAATCATCCAAGCAAGAGACTGTTGTCGATTCAACAACAGAAACGGAGTATATTGCTGCAGCTGAAACAGCAAAAGAGGCAGTTTGGTTCTGTAAATTCCTAATTGGATTATGAGCAGTTCCGTTAGCAGCTGAGCCCGTTCCATTATTTTGTGATAATGACGGGGCTATAGCGCAGGCTAAGGAACCACGGTCTCATCAACGATCCAAGCATGTTCTTCGGCGTTTCCATCTGATTCGTGAGATCATACATCGTGGCGATGTGAATATCGAGAAGGTCGCATTAGATGACAATATTACAGACCCGCTGACGAAAGCTATTTCACAGCAAAAGTTTGAGAAACATATACATAGTCCAGGTGTTAGATGCTTGAGTGACTGGCTATAGGCCAAGTGGGAGATTGTTAGACAATTATGACCCATAGCGTCACTGTTTGTAAAATACATTGTGTTTTTGTACAAAATTGACTATGTAGTATTGAAATTGACTTTTATCATTTCGTAATTTATTTACTTTGATATATAAATGGTAAAAGTCCATATGATTAGTTCCGGATTGAGATGATATGAGACAGTATCAATCCATAAAGGTTTAATCATTAAATATCCCTAGTCGTAGTATTATCGAGACTGGACATCGATAATGCGGAATAAACTAGTATTGCACTTGTGCGCGTTGTGTGGGCATAACGACATATTTCTCATATGTTTAAGTATAGGATACTTATGCAAGTGTGATAGGAGGTTGTGTTTTACTGATGGTACAGAAAACAGCTTCGCTCTGGATGGACACCGCGAAATCCCATTGGTAGTATGTATATGTGTCTATGGGAGTCCCCGTTAGGGTAGGTGTATTTGGTCTTAACCTGAGACTTACACGCTAATACTTGCGACAATCGGTAAACTTTGGTTTTGGTCTTCCATGGCTTTAATAGGTCCTGTGTATGCCTCTATTGGGTTTATCGAGAATCGTAGTGTATTGGATGTGATGTCAAGACGAAAGTATCACTTCAGACATATGGAGATGATGATCACGCATGGATTCATAACTAGTTCTCTATTATGTTGCAACCATCGGGATAATGTGACAAGGTCATGATTATCTGATTCAAAGAGACTAGTTGCTTGATATCCGATATATGTTTCGTATGGGGCAGACACTATTCCAGCCCCAGGCCTAGCACGTGACATCTGATACTAGATCGTAATACAAGATACTACGTATTCTACGCCTGACATAGATTATATATATTCCAGTAAGAATATTTCTGGAGAATTAGGTAGGCACGGTGCTTTGCTAGAAGCCAACCATGTCTTGTAAATCGGTAAGCACGTGGTACGAGGTACTCACTTTATCGGATAGTCCGATAACCGGATTTACTGCCAATATATCCAGAGATCTCTTGGGTCACTTCCCAAAGATTCACCGATGACAGTTGACTTAAATTAGAATTAATCTGGGATTAATTAGAGAGAGAAAATTAATCTGGGATTAATTGGGGCTTTATTTAATCTGGGATTAAATGTGTTCAGTAGAGATACAACAAGATTAATTTGGAATTAATCGGTAAAATAAATTTAATAGTTAATTTGATTTTTCTATTTAATTTATTCAAATGGGCTAAAATTAATATATCGGATATATTAATCTGAATTGGATTTCCTTACGAGATTAAAGTCGGACTTTAATTCGAACGAATGAATTAATTTTGAATTAGTTCGTGAACGACATTCGTAATATATTTGCGAGGCATCGTTATTTAATTAAATTAGATTTAATTATTTAGCGATGAAGGTTCGTTTAATCGGATTAAACGGAACCGAGCCGCGGCAAATGTTTGTAAAGATATTTGAATTTTGAATTCAAATAAGTGGGGCCCACTTCACATGTGTGGTAGGTGGTGGTAGTTGGCATTTATGCCAAGCCACCAACCAACCAACCACCTTGTATTGGTTTTGGTAAAACCATTTACCCAACCACCAAGTTTTGGTGAAAAGGGTAAGAAGCAACTCTCTACACACTTTTGACATAAGTTGAAAATTGAAAACCCTAGACAAGCTCTCCCTTGGGCGTGAACTTCATCCTTATGCTCTCTTTGATTTTGTTCTTCAAATCAAAAGCTAGCACTTAAGGAAGTCAACAAAGGTGATAGGGAAACATCTTCAAGAGTTGGAATCAACACTTTGCTTGGATCTTGGTGATCATCTTCACAAAAATTTTAACGCTCAAATCCGTTCATTGTAAGTATTCCGCAACTTATAATGTTCTTATTTAATGTTTTTCATGCTTATTAGATCCTTGGCATGTTCTAGGAACACTTACACAGAGCCTGTTCCATTGTATTGTGACAATAATGAGGCTATGGCACAGGCTAAGGAACCGCAGTCTCATGAACGATCCAAGCATGTTCTTCGACGTTTCCATCTAATTCGTGAGATCATACATCGTGGTGATGCGAAGTGTAGGGAACGCCTTCCCTCGCGCAGCGGAAGCGGTTAGGCTCAGAAATCGGACTTGAAAATTTTTCTGCTCTTCCCTTGCTATGGCCGATTGTTACCAGTGATGTTGCTGAAGTTTTGGACAAAATTTCAGCCCCGGAATAGTCCCGAAACAGTCCCCGAACAGCCCTTGAACTGCAGTGCAAAACCTGGACTGTTTTGGACACGTTATGGGCGCGTATATTACCCAACTCTAGGTCTGATTTGCGCCACTTCCAGGTGTGTTTCAGATATGATTTTTCTCCCAAAAATAATCCTAATACAGGCCTTAAGATATCCTAAAGTGTTTCCCAAAATCCCGAATCAAAATCAAACAAAACGGAGCTCCCTGAACCTCTATGTTCTTGCATAATTTAGGGTTCCTCAGGGAGTGGGGCCGCAAACTGCAGGGGTGGTTTGGGGATGATTTTCAATGTCACGAGGTCTTACGAACTATGTCTCGACACTAACGGAGGGTAGTGTGGACTATACTCACAAGAAATCTCTAAACGATTTAGAGAACGATCACACACACTGAAGAGAGATCTCAACGTTTGAGAGCTCGGAGAATGAGATGGAGGCTAGGGTTTTTTCCAAATGGTTGTGTATAAAATTAAATCATAATTTTCTTTTATACTTATGGTTAATTTGTTTCATAAAACAAACCAACCACTAGTCTCCCATTAGGTGTAGAATTCGGCCAAGGCTATGGATTAGGAATCCTTGTTTTATTTTGCTTCAAAAATAAGCAAAGCCTACTCCCTATAGTACTCCAAAATTTCGGCCAAGGGGGATATTATTTTGGATTTGATTTTGTTTCCAAAACAAACAAATCCTATCCCAAAATAAGTCAAAAATTTGGCCAAGGTAGGGTTTTAATTAGGATTTTATTTTGTTTCCAAAACAAAAAAATACTATTCCTTATCCAATAAGGAATCCTACCTCGGTAATAATTCTTAGCCTTATTAAATCATATCTTATATAATTTAATATTCTAATTTAATAATTATCAAATATAATTATAATACTTTATATTAACTTTTAATATAAAGTCTCATGTGTGATATAATTAATATTATTAATCATATTAATAATATTGCTTTTGTGAGTATGTAATTGGACCATCCAATTATCTTAGCTCCGCTAAAGTAAATCGAGCTAGCACGGGGACCAAGTAGACCTACGGTTCTGAGCTCCAATAATCTCGAAATATTAATTAAGCTCTTAAATAAATATTCCGAATTATTAACTCTGGGTTATTCCACTAAAAACCCGGTGTTGCACTCTCATCACCGTAGATGAAATATAAGGCCGATCAAGTCGGTGTCCACCGATATAGTCATTGCATATAAATTAATCCTTCACGAATATCTCGTAATTAGAGCCGGGTCATAATATCCGTTATACCCTTCTAATTATTTTATCTTAAGTACCATTGATTCTCTAATGAATAATTTATTCATAACGGTTATGAATATTAATCTTTCCATTCGTAATAGAACGACTTGAGCGCTCTAATCATTCAAGTACCGAATCAATCCTTAAAAGAGATATTCATCTACTTCTCGCAAGAAGGAGTGAATTCCATGTCTATGTAAAACGTTCCCAGCTACATAACAGACTATGCCCCCAAAATACGTAGTTATTGGTTGGGTTTGCTACACCAACCTCACCTTTGAAAATCAACGGACATATCCCGCCATGCAGGAGTTCGTACTACACTCAAGATTAAGACCAATCCATATATGAACTATTTAAGATTACTAACTTCAGACTTGTACCAAGTCTTGAAGGTACATAAGTAATCTATGGTATTTATGAAGATATATAATATGGGAAAATTAAAACAAACAATTTGATAAATGAATAATGCATCAATTTATTTCTATGCAATAGAAACCGTTTACATCACATGTAGCTATAGGGCATACATCCCAACAATCTCCCACTTGCACTAGAGCAAATGGGACATGTCTACTAAACCTAGACCATCTAGGTGACCATCAAACACTTTAGCCGGCAAGGTCTTATTAAACGGATCTGCAAGGTTCTTTGCGGACGCAATCTTTATGACGGTAACGTCGCCTCTCTGAACTATCTCCCTGATGAGATGATATTTCATTTCTATATGCTTTCTCCTCTTGTGGCTTCTTGGTTCTTTGGAGTTTGCCACTGCTCCACTATTATCGCAATAGAGGGTGAGTGGCTTATCCATAACTGGAACAACTGCCAGATCTCCTAAAAAATTACGAAGCCATACTGCTTCTTTAGCTGCTTCACAAGCCGCTACATATTCAGCCTTCATGGTGTAGTCAGCAATGCAAGATTTTTTTATACTCCGCCAAACAATAGCCCCACCACCTAGGGTGAACACTGATCCAGATGTGGATTTCCTAGAATCGACATCTGTTTGAAAATCAGAATCTGTATATCCTTTTAGGATCATATCCTCACCAGAAAATACCAGCATATAATCTCTCGTTCTCTTAAGGTATTTGAGAATGTGTTTCACAGCCACCCAGTGATTCAATCCCGGATTTGACTGAAACCTACTGACTACTCCCACTGCAAAACAGATGTCCGGTCTCGTGCATAACATGGCATACATGAGACTACCAACTGCTGAGGCGTATGAGATATGTCTCATTTCCTCAACGCCTTGAGGTGTCTTATGAGACTGTTCCTTCGACAAATGAATTCCATGTCGATAAGGCAGATTGTCTTTCTTGGAATTCTGCATCCCAAATCGCATAAGAATCTTGTCGATGTAGGATGCCTGAGACATAGCTAAAAGTCGCTTCTTGCGATCTCGAAGTATCTGGATCCCAAGAACATAACTTGCATTTCCCAAATCTTTCATTTGGAATTGCTCAGCTAACCGGTTTTTAATGTCTGATAATATCCTTATATCATTCCCAATGAGTAAGATGTCATCAACGTACAAAACAAGGAAAACCACCTTCCCATCAATGATGCGCTATTATACACAAGGCTCATCAACATTCTGCTCAAAATTATAGGACTTGATCGTTGTATCAAATCTTATGTTCCAAGATCGGGATGCCTACTTGAGTCCATAAATGGACCTCTGCAGTTTGCAAACCTTTTGCTCCTGACTTTCGGCTATGAACCCTTCTGGTTGTACCATAAAGATACTTTCATCAAGATTGCCATTCAAGAATGCAGTCTTGACGTCCATTTCCCAAATTTCATAGTAATAATATGCGGCTATAGATAGAAGAGTGCGGATGGATTTTAGCGTGGCTACTGGCGAGAAAGTTTCCTCATAGTCAACTCCCTCTTTCTGGGTATAACCCTTGGCCACTAGTCTAGTTTTGAAGGTCTGTACCTTCCCATTTGATCCTCTCTTCCTCTTGTAGATCCATTTGCAACCTATGGGTTTTACTCCATCAGGTTGGTCTACAAGTTCCCAGACAGAGTTCGAGTACATGGACTCCATTTCTAAGTTCATGGCTTTGAGCCATTCCTCTTTGTTAGGATCATCCATTGCACTACTGTAGGTCAATGGATCATCTACACCATCGCTGGAGGTGACAACATGTGACTCTCCAACTCCTAGATAACGATCAGGTTGTCGTACAACCCTCTAACTACGTCTAGGCAGTAGATCATTCTGACCATCAGATGTCGAATGTGCTATGTATTTGTTAACTTTTGTTGACGATGGTGCGCTGGTTAAACCAGTAAGTAACTCCTCGAGTAATATTTTACTCCGAGGTTTGAACTCCCTCATATAGTCATACTCTAGAAACGTAGCATTTGTCGATATAAATACTTTGTTGTCATCAGGACTGTAGAGGAATCAGCCCATAGTCTCCTTCGGGTAGCCTACAAATAGGAAGACCTGAGAACGTGGTTCCAATTTTGTGGTCTTATTCTTCAGCACATGTGCTGGACACCCCTATATGCGGAAATGTCGTAAACTAGCTTTACGACCATTCCACAACTCTAAGGGAGTCTTAGGAATAGACTTTGATGGAACTACATTGAGGATATACACTGCGGTTTGCAGTGCGTAACCCCACAATGAACTAGGTAGTGAGCTATAACTAAACATTGATCTCATCATGTCTAGTAGGGTTCGATTTCTCCTTTCCGCAACACCATTTTGTTGTGGTGTTCCAGGTGCTGTGAGCTGGGATATTATCTCATGCTCAACTAAGAATTCCTCAAAGTCTCTGTCTAGGTATTCTCTTCCACGATCCGATAGTAGGGTTTTGATCGTCTCACCTAATTGGTTCTCAACCTCAGCTCGATACTCTTTGAACTTTTCAAAGGTATCTGATTTATGATGCATTAGGTAGACATACCCATATCCTGAATAATCGTCAATGAATGTGACGAAGTATTCATAACCACCTCGGGCTTTCACATTCATCGGTCCGTAAACGTCCGAATGTATTAGCTCTAGTGGTTGGCTGGCTCTTATTCCTTTTCCTGTACAAGGTCTCTTGGTCATTTTTCCTTCTAAACAAGATTCACAAACTGGTAAAGTCCCGAGCTTTAATTGGTGTAAGGCTCCGTCCTTTATCAATCTATTTATTCGGTCAAGGTTGATGTGACCAAGTCTAAGATGCCATAGATATGTGTCATCGTGAGAAATCTTTTACCGTTTCATTTTTGGTTTTTCAACCTTAAACATTTCAGTGTTGACCAGTGACTTATCCATTAACGGTCTTAACACATACAAGTTATTCTCTGAGTTTACTGTGCATATAGTTAATCCATTTCTACCAATAATAGCTGAATTTCTATTAAAAGAAATAGAATAACCATCATCCATAAGTCTAGAGAAAGAAATCATATTCATGTGGAAATCATGAATGAATAACAAATCGTTCAAATTTAAATAACTATTATTAATAAAACTTAAACTAGAAACTCCCACTGCTCTTACTGAAATGGCATCCCCTGTCCCGACCCTCATGGTGTAAGCGCCTTCAGCAAGGTCCCTCCATGAATCAAGTAGCTGAAAAGAAGAAAAAACATGGTTAGTGGCGCCAGAATCAATAATCCAAGCGGATTTATCATTTTCCACTAATAGAGATTCAATAACAAGTAAATCATATTTACCTGTTTCCTTCTTCTCCTTCAGCTCAGCAAGGTATTTAGGACAGTTCCTTTTCCAATGCCCACTCTTGTTGCAGTGGAAACATTTCCCTTTGGGCTTGGAATCATTGGAGCCTTTCTTGTTCTTATTTCGTTCTCCCAACTAGGCCGCGATCCTAGAACAGCGTCGCCAACATCTGTGTCATACAGTCTGGTGACTCCACTGGGGATAGAGAATTGGCCTCGAAAGCATGTCTTGTAGTGAATATGATTTATGCTTTAGTTAACCGTATCTGTTGTGGATTGAAGGGGTTCAATCAAAGGCATTATTAAAGCTTGGTAATGGTTTGGTGTCTTCCTTCATTCACTACCTTTCTAAGAGGAAAAGCTGTGAAGACACCTAGATAATCATGTACTAGTAGCTTACCGTGATGTGACTAATTTGGAGGACTCGTTGTTTATTCCTGTCACCAAGCGATAACAGCCTAAGAGGCTTGGGTATTGAAGAGAGTTTGCTCCACCCTCCCTCTAGGGAATCTACAATGGGAAATCCATTTGATAGTCAGTCATGCATCTTAACTCGTTGGCACGTATCGTAAGATATAAAAAGGTGCGCTCACATGGTCGCTTGAACCCATGAGTGGGGAGTCCTAGTTGTGGGCAATCCTTCGTCAACGAGAGCCTTTATCCGCACTCCTGTAAACTCACATGAGAACCTTAGTCGTAGAACTAATAGAAATTATTTATTTTGTGATTATGTTTTGGACCGTCGTCATTTGGGTCCAGTTGGACCTTTTGTCAAAAAATGTGAACTTTTTGGGCCATTTAAACTAGGACGAGTTCGTGTCCTTGGACAGTTGGGCCAAAAGCTTCTAAAATACCGATGGGCCATTTTATGTGTAGGCTTCTTAGCATTTGAAGTCGTTTAGCCATGTTATCGCAAAACGTAAACCAGTTGGGCCTTTTCAGCTAGGACAAGTTTGCGCCGCGCAGTAATGTGATTGAACACTTTAGAATGATAATAGGCCAATTAGTATAGAATGTTTATGAATTTATACATTACATGTATTACACGCATACACTGACACACGATCTTAAAAGACACCATAGATTCTCATTGGGTTAGGGGAGAGGGGAGACTAATCAAAAGGCCATCAGTAAACATGAGTGAATCAGTCAATGAGGGGCCTCACATGGATCAGATTGAAGCTAATCTCACCAAAGTCATTGAACAGCTGCAAGCTTACGGGAGGATCTGAAATGGGAGGCGTGAGAGCCCTCCAAGCGGATTGAATGATGATGCTCTTGTGTTTGATGATGATATGGCTGAATATGCCACAAGGAGAATATCTGGGTCTCAGACCGAAATACAGAAACTCCGTGATCAAATGGAGTCAGTTACCCGTAAATTGAATGAGAAGAATGAGGATTTATTGGATTATGATGCAATGACCTTCGAGGAGTAGCTGCCAGCTCAGTTTAAAATTCCTGACATTGCCAAATTTAATGGAAATGGAGACTCGAGGGTCCATATACGGTAATATGTCTCGGTGATAAGTTCAGTAGGCCTGTCGCAGCGCCATGTCCAAAAGATGTTTGGGATGTCACTCGAAGGGGCACATGTAGTATGGTATCACAGCCTTGAGAAAACGGTTAAGAAAGATTTGAGGGAACTACCAGACGGCTTTCTAAAGAAGTATATTACGGTCTTAGAGATCAATTTGTCACTTCGTGACTTGAAGAACATTAAGCAAAAGTCGGAGGAGAGCTTTAAAGACTATGTAGACCGCTGGAGAGGTCAGCTTCTAAAGATGCAGACTCGGCCTTCAGAGAAAGACCAGATAAAGATGATTACCAAGGGTATTAAACCCTCGATTTATGGTAAGTTGGGGAGGATGACCTCCATGATTGCGTATTTCTGACAGGTGAGGAAAAATGTCATGGATATTGAAGAGGAGGAAGCCGATAATCGAAAGTTTTATAGTATAAATAAGAGGACTGTCGGAGGGCCCTCGGGTGCTAAGCCTGTTACTGCAGAGGTTGCTGCCATTAAGAATCGACATTTTTCCAACCTGGGTAGACCTTTCACTAAGGTGCTTGGGTTGTTGGTAAGGCAAGGACTCCTGAAACCCTTGGTGCCAAAACCACTCCCAAATCCTCCCCCGCCAAACCTCAACATGAACCGCTACTGTCACCTCCACCAAAAAAATAACCATACACCGATAACTGTGCGCGTCTCCACCATGAGATCCAAGACTTGATTGACTCCCATAAGATTCCTAACCATGAGAAAGAACAGCCAAACACACAACGCAACCCTTGCCTAACTATCACTCTATCCCACCGCCTACCTATATGATCAACTCTGGCCTACCAGAAGACATTGTCCTCCAAACCTTCGACCACCAAGCCTTTTGCCTGGGTATTTGGGATAGCAGCAGTGAGGATGAGATGGAACAGAAGAAGAATTTATGGGTGGATTTCTCGAGTAGTGACGAAGAAGAGGTAAAAGGGATGACCCGAAGTGGGCACTTTTATAGTGATACTGCAGAGAAAGGGAAGAAAGTGTTGACAGAAGGCCGAGAGGTGGCCGAGAATAAGGAGAATGCGTAGGGAGACATAGTGCTGCAGCAACTGAAGAAGACCCGAGCACATTTGAGTATCTGGGAGTTATTATGAACGTCCGGAGAGCACAGACGAGCTGTGGTAGAGGCCTTGAGTAAGATAGTAGTACCTGAGGATGCTAATCCCGTAATATTTGTCGGATCAGTACAGAAGGAAGCTCTACAAATAACCTTTTCTGAGGAAGAACTCCCGGCTGAGGGGAGAAACCACAATAGGCCTTTGTTTATTTGAGCTGAAGTGAGGGGCAATAAGACATCTTGCATGATGGTGGACAATGGCTCATCCATCAATGTGTGCCCATTGAAGATTTTAGCGAGGCTGGGTATTAAGCCAACGGATCTGAGTCCCTATAATATGACTATTAGAGGGACTTAAAGTGTACTTTTATCGCTGTAGTCAAGGATGGACCAATTGAGGATAAGGTCGAGTTCACAGTACTGGATATCCCGACCACTTTTACCCCGTTGTTAGGAAGGCAGTGGTTTTATAAGCTTGGGGGCGTGCCCTCCACTATGCATCAGATGATCAAAATTTCGTATGGAGGAGAGATTGTCACCATCCGAGTTAAGGTAGATAATGTTGTAGCCGCTTTGGAAATACAACCTTTCACAAGGTTCCAAGTGTCGGCAACTTTTGAGGAGTGGGTGGATCCCAAGGTAGCTAAGATCATGGAGAAAATGAAATTCGAGCCAGGTCAAGGCTCAGTATTGCCAAACTTTAAAGGGCAGACTACTCAGAGGGGATTGGGATACCAGTCCGATGAAGATAAGCCAAAGGCTAAGAAGAAATTGCTGAAGTTAATGAGTGCTTTGTAAAGGCTTCAGGGTATCAAGAAGAGTCTAAACCAGTAGAAGTTAATGGGATTGTGGTGCCCGGATTTTTTGATCTTCCAAGATATGCTGGGTGAGAAGCCGCTGACAGAGGAAGTTGCGTAGAAGGAATGAGAGAAATGGGAAGAAGAACTGATGAATTTGGAGAGCCTGACTCTCGAGGAGGGTAAGGAGCCTGAGAAGAAACCGGTTGCGGAGGATGAAGTGTCTGTAGAAGATGAAGACATTTATCTTCCTGATTTATTTGAGTGTACACCCGCATGTATTAACAATAAAGACAATCATTTTGCTTATTTGCCTGAGTCTCCTCCTATTAACTTGCACGACTTAAGCATATTTGATATCGACTCCACTAAAACGAATGCTTTCAACCTTGGTACGCCTGAAAGCCCCAAGGAAGTCTTAATTACGAGTGAGGTTACAGCCGAAGAGTGGAAGAGTTTAGAAATATATTGGTCAAATATGCTAAGGTATTTGCTTGGTCATACGAGGACATGTCTGGAGTAGATAGAAGCATTACTCAGCATTTGATACCGACTTATCCAAATATGAGGCCAGTAAAGTATAAGCTTCGGAGAATGAGACCCGATGGACCGAAAAGGTCAGAGAAGAAGTAAAGAAAAAAAATAGATGTGAGATTTCTGGAAGTGGTGAAATATCCCGAATGGTTGGCGAGCATTGTGCCTGTGCCAAAGAAAGATAGAAAATTTAGAATGTGTGTGGACTACAGAGACCTCAATAAAGCTTGTCTGAATGATGACTTTCCTTTGCCGCATATAGGTGTACTTGTTGACAGTGCGGCTTTGTCTGCTATGTACTCATTTACGGATGGGTTCTCGGGATACAATCAAGTTCTTATTGCTGAAGAAGATAAACATAAGACCGCCTTTGTCACGGAGTGGGGAACCTATTGCTACAAGGTGATGTCGTTTCGGCTTAAGAATGCCAGAGCCACTAATCAGCGGATGGCCACTACTTTATTTCATGACCTATTAAATAAGGAGATTGAGGTGTATGTGGATGATATGATGGTCAAATCAGAGATGAGAGATGAGCATTTAGAAGCATTGGATAAATTCATTGAACGAGGCGACAAGTACAACCTACGGTTGAATCCCGAGAAGTGTGTGTTCGGTGTAACATCGGGGAATTTGCTTGGCCATTTAGTAGGAATGGGAGGACTAGAGGTGGACCCCGAAAAGATCATGGATATTACTGAGATGGCAGTACCGAAGACAGAAAAAGAATTTAGAGCATTCATTGGGAAAATCCAGTACATCAACCGATTCATTGCTAAGTTGACGTCAGTATGCGAACCCATTTTCAAACTGTTGAGGAAAGACCAGCCAGTGAAGTGGAATTAACAGTGTCAGGACACATTTGACAAGATCAGAGAGTATTTGGTAAAGCCTCCTCTTTTGAAACCTCCGAGACAAAGAAGACCATTTGTACTTTATTTGGCTATTAAACCCGAAGCACTGGGGGCGATGATGGCACAAGCAGATGAGATGGGAGTGGAGCATGTTGTCAACTATCTTAGTAAGAAACTGCTTCCATACGATGCCCGCTATCAGGAAGTGGAGAAGATCTGTGTAGGAGTAGTGTGGGTGTCCAGGAAATTATGCCATTATTTCCAGTATACAAGATCCAAATGGTAGCAATGGAGAATCCTTTAAAGTATCTGCATTCAGTGCCGTTGCTAGTTGGAACATTGGGCAGATGGTTAGTGCTACTGACAAAATTTGATATCGGGTACCTTACTTCTAAGGTGATCAAAGGACGAGCCATGGCAGAGTTCCTAGTGTTGCAACCCATTGAAGAGGATCGGTACAAGTTTGAGTTCCACGAAGAGGAAATCCAAGCTAAAGCAGTCCAATGGTTGAAAATGTATTTTGACGGAGCAATGAACTATAAAGCTGTCAGAATTGGAATCGTAATAGTAACCCCCGATGGAGAAACCATACCTATGGCCATAAGGTTGACATTCAAAGTGACAAACAACATGGCCGAGTATGAAGCATGTGCATTCGGGTTGTCTACATTGATAGCTTTGAGAGCTAAGAATGTCGATGTTTACGGAGACTCAATGTTGGTAATCCGACAAATGCATGGAGTATGAGAGTTAAAAGAAGAACGGTTGAAGCCTTACTTGTTATACCTTAGAAATCTAGCACAGGTCATCCCTGACTATAAATTTCAACACTTGCCGTAAGAAGAGAATCAGATGGCAGATGCGTTGGCAGCACTAGTCACTACTTAGGAAAATCCGAAGAAATTGGTGATGAGACCACTGGTGTTGACAACAGCGAGTAAACCAGTTTATGAGATATAAAGAATCTTGGAAATAGAGGTCAATGATGGAAAACCTTGGTATCATGATATCCAATGGTACTTAGAACGTGGGGAACTCCCAGAGGAAGCAAACAGAAATGATAGAATAGCCATTCAGAAGTTGGCTTCTCAGTATGTAAGTTTGAAAGGAGAACTCTACAAGAGGCAAGCAAATGGTATTTAGCTGAAGTGTTTGAAAAAGGAAGAAGCTCAGAAGGTAATGGAAGATGTACCTACTGATGTATGTGGACCGCATATGAATGGGTTGAATTTGTCTAGTAAGATTGTGAGACAAGGCTTCTACTGGTAGACAATGGAAGCTGACTGCGCGAAGCTGGTAAAGCACTGTCATGATTGTCAAGCGCATGGTAATTTAAAGCATTTACCACACACAGAGTTGCACGGGCTGTCAGAGCCATGGCTTTTCTCAGTATAGGGAATTGATATGATCGGGGAGATTCAACTGAATGCATCGAACGGACATCAGTTTATAGTAGTGGTAGAAGACTACTCCTCGAAATAGGTGGAGGCCGAATCATTCTGCAATATTACAGCCAAGCAAATGGCAAAGTTTATAGCTCGGAATCTCATTTGCCGGTATGGTATGCCATACCACGTGGTAACGGACAATGGAGTCCTGTTTCATGGAGAGAGAAAGGTGATGCTACATAAGTATGGAATAGGCCATCACAAGTCCTCACCTATATGCCGCAAGCTAAAGGGGCAGTCAAGGAAGCCAACAAGACCATAAAGATGATTTTAGCCAAGATGACTGAGAATTAGAAAGATTGGGCTGATAAGCTACCGTATGTCCTTTGTGGGTACAGAATGCCTGTGAGAACGGTGATAGGAGCCATGCCTTACTCTTTAGTCTACGGAATGGAAGCTGTATTACCGGTAGAAGTTGAAATACAAACCATGCGGGTATTAGCAGAAGTAGAATTGCCTGAACGAGAATGGGCCTCGCAGAGGTTTGAACAGTTAGTACTGATGGAAGAGAAAATGTTGAAGTCCTCGCATCACATGTAGATATACCAGAAGAGGTTGGCTCGAGCATTCAATTAAAATGTGCCTCATATAAAGATCAGGAAGGGTGATTTAGTGCTTAAGCAGTCGATGTCGTCGACAACAGACCCAAGAGGAAATTTCAGACCAAACTGGAAGGACCCTACATCATCTAGAAAGTAATGGGAAATAGGGCAGTGAGACTGTCAGACTTAGAAGGGAATGAGTTCACCGAGCCGATTAATGTTGACAAATTAAAGATGTACTTTACCTGAGGGAGAGATGACTGAGTAGTCAATAGCAGAAGACCTGACAAAATGGGATGGGAAACTCACCCATGCATGCATACATACACGTCACATATTTTGCATTTTTTTTGTTTGTTTTGTTTGTATTCACAGATTTTCAAAGAAGAAAAAAGAAAGCGGCAAAGCCAAACTAATCAGAATGAGCAACAGTACAGTCTGTTTCAGAAATGAATCGATATTAGTTTCAGGGGTGAGTCCCACGGTTGACGCCTATATCAGTCAGATTCGGGGATAAGCCCATATCAGCATGAGTTTCGGTAATGGATCCCAGGGGATGAAGCCCACATTATCAGTAGTAGAAAGGAAGAATTCTGTGGAGTGAGTGAAAAAAAGGGTGAGAGAGAACTCTTTGATAGCTAGGCGTATGTCCGATGATGACATTATTTACTACAAGAAGAAGCCTTAGAAATGACAAGTGTGAGACGTGCTCTCGTCCGGTACTCTGAATAGATTGATCTCGGCTAGACTCACGAGCACTTGATTATGGGATCTCAACAGTGGAAGCCTGAGTAGTTGAAAAAATGACTAGTCGAGCTATCAGAGCTATCTCATGAGAGGTAGTATAGTATGTTGAAATAAACCATCAGATCATCAATATCAGTTTTGGGGATAAGTCCCAAGGGCGAAGCCCACATCATTATCAGTATCAGTCTGGCCAGGTATAACACTCTGGGGGCGAGGCCCACATCATTATTAGTAGCAGTCTTGCCAGGTCTACCATTCTGGGGGTGAGGCCCACATCATTTTCAGTAGCAGTCTGGCTGTGTATGGAAACTTGGGGGCGAGGCCCACATCAGCATCAGTATTAGTCTTGTCGGGTATGGCATTCTAGGGGCGAGGCCCACATCAGCATCAGTATTAGTCTTACCGGGTATGGCACTCTAGGGGCGAGGCCCACATAATTATAGACATCAGATTAGTATTGCCAGGTTTGGCACGCCGAGTATAGAGACATCAGATCAGTGTTGCTAGGTACTGCACTCCGGGTATGGAGACGTCGGATCAATTTTCCAGGTACGACACTCCGGGTATGGAGATATTTTAGCGACACCTTGGGTATGAGGTTTAGCTTGCCAGGTACGGCACTCCGGATATTGAGATATTTCAGTGACACCTTGGGTATGAGGTTTAGCTTGCCAGGTACGGCACTTCAGGTATGGAGATATTTCAGCGACACCTTAGGTATGAGGTTTAGCTTGCCGGTACGGCACTCCAAGTATGGAGATATCACTGCGACACTCTAGGTATGGAGACGCAACTGTGACACCTCGGGTATGGGGTTTAGCTTGCCAGGTACGGCACTCTGGGTATGGTGATATCACTGCGACACTATAGGTTTGAAGACGCAACCGCGACACCTCGGGTATAAGGTTTAGCATACCAGGTACGGAACTCCGGGTATGGAGATATCATTGCAACACTCTAGGTATGGAGACGCAACCGCGTCACCTCGGGTATGGGGTTTAGCTTGCCAGGTACGGTACTTCGGGTATGGAGATATCACTGCGACACTCTAGGTATGGAGATGCAACTGCGACACCTCGGGTATGGGGATTAGCAAGTCAGGTACGCACAACAATATCAACTATGTGACACTCTAGGTATGGAGACACAACCGCGACACCTCGGGTATGAGGTTTAGCACGCCAGGTATGACGCAACAAAATCAACTCAACTCAACACTTGGCAAGTCAAGTGGCAGCTGGCGAGCTAGGTAAGTAAAAATGCATTGCATGAACTTTGATAGGATTGTCATTGTCATGCACAGTACAAGTCCCATCAAAGTGGGGGCGACTGTAGGCACTGTATTTTTGCATGTAAGTCCCGATGATGAGTCTCGTATGGAGACACTACCACTTTAATTGTGAAAGCCGCGGGAAACGGGTGTCAGAAGGGAAAAGTAAAGAATTGACATTTTTGTTGGATTTAACTCGCTAGATTAGCTCCGGGATCGCTTGTTGGACCTCCGTTTCAAAGCACACCTTTAGCCCAAATCCCCGCGAGACACACACCAAGCCCACATATCCCTAAATCACACACCAAACCACTGAATGGACCAAGCCCACACGCCCAAACAAAGCCTTAAGCCACATGCTCATAGCACCCTCCTAATTAACAAATATCACATTAAACACATGCATAAATCAAGCCAAATCCCCTTCCTAAATTAAATAAATCCCATGGATCTCTTGCCTAATTAAACTAAATCATATCCCTCACTAAAAGAGAACAAATCAAATTTAATCAAATCACCTCCCTAATTAAAAGATTTTCCTTATCACATACTAATTAAAAAGATATCACATTAATACACAAATCCTTCTCATTCCCAAACGAGGAAAGCCCTCATCCCTTTGCCTATAGAAAGAACCATTCACCACGCATCTAGGACCCTAGCTCATTCACAGATATTCACACAAGAAACACAGCAGCCCATTCACGCCAAGAACAAAGAAAAACCCTTCAATATTGTCATCCAAAGCAAAAAAAAAAAAAAAAAAAAAAAAAACCCCACTGCCTTCTAAACAAAAAGGCCCTCCATAGTCGTATAAACCCCTCTAACTACATCCCATTCACTACTTCAAAACCTCCTTGAAATAAACCTAAAACTGTACGCATAATACCTCGGAAACTGCCACACAAATCATCAAATTTTCTGCGCAAACACAGCCACGAACGCCATCTCACTGCACCCCTAAACCGCTAACTATTCAGCCCCTTAAAACTACAACACACTACCCAGTTTTACTACCCAGTTTTACTACACAGTTTGCCACAGATTTAACCATTGAAAACACCTCCTAAATAGTCCTAAAAACTACCCAAAATAGTGACTAGAACTGCACTTAAATAACACCAAAAACCGCAGTTCCAACCCCCTAAAACCGCACCAAAACAGTCCCATATTTGCCTTAAAACATTGACCCGAAAATACAACCAAAACAGCAGCGAAACGGAGTGTAAACAGCAGCCCAAACAGTGAAACAGGGAGAAAAAATGTTGGATTAGTGAACTAGAAAAGTTACGGAACATCAACCCTTCCGACGGCCGTGTAACGCGCTTTCGAGAAACGACAAAAGATGTTAGACCTGAGGTCACATTCTTTATTTATTATCCAAAAATGTATTTAAGCATGATTAGGTTTCTAGTACGCTATTTATTATTGAAGCATGATTTAGTCTAGTATGTCGTTTATTTTTAAGCATGATTATGTTTATGCATGATATGTTTCTTTGATTTTATAGTAAGAAATTAATTTACATTTTGTCTAAGTAGTTATTTTTTTGTTCTTTGTGTTTTATAATTCGGCATGCTCGTTGTGTGATATCGTATGTTTTCCGTTATAATGAGTTATTTTCAAAGCTTACGAACTTAGTTATAGGATTTATTTTGATAAATGAGAACTAGATCTAAGTTACCTTTGAGCATACATGTTGAGTAGATTCGGTTAGTTTATTGCACAAATCATATCATTACAAGTGACATAAGTAAAGGACCATCTGGGGTTTGAGATCTTCCCTTGTGAGGGGTTAGTGCCGCCTTAAATCTTTATCCCAGTTCACACTGGGTGGCGAATCCATGTTATTTCTCCGGCTTAGTCTCCCATGGGCTATTCCATACACCCAACTAGGCCGTGAGCCTAGAACAGCGTCGTCAACATCTGTGTCCTACAATGACCCATAGCGTCACTATTTGTAAAAGACATTATAGTTTTTGTGCAAATTAACTATGTGACTATGGAAATTGCTATTTTATCATTTTGTAATTGGATTACTTAAATATAAATTGATAAGTGTCCATATGATTAGTTCCAGATTATAAGATATGAGACAATATTAATCCACTGAGGTTTAATCATTAAACATCCCTAGTCATAGTATTATCGAGATTGGACATCAATAATGCGAAATAGACTAGTATTGCACTTGTGCACGTTGTGGGAGCATAACGGCATAGTTCCCATATATTTAAGTACTGAATGCTTATGCAAGTGTGATAGGAGGTTGTGTTTACCGATGGTACGGAAACAGTTTCGCTCCGAATAAACCCCACGGAATCCCATTGGTTTTATGACAATGTGTCTATGGGAATCCAATTCAGGGTAGGTGTATTTGGTCTTAACCTGAGACTTGCATCGCTAATACATGCGACAATCATTATGCTTTAGTTTTGGTCGTCCGGGACTTTAACAGGTTCTGTATACGCCTCCTCTTGGCTTATTGAGAATCGTAGCGTATTGGATGTGATGTCAAGATGGAAATATCACTTCAATCATATGAAGATGATGATCACGGAGGGAAAAAGAACTGGAACTCTAATGTGTTGCAACCATCGGGATAATGTGACAACATCATGATTATCTGATTAAATATACTAGTTTCTTGTGATCCGGTATATGCTTCGTACGGGGCAGACACATTCCAACCCCAGGCCTTGCATGTGACATCTGATACTAGATCGTAATACATAATACTACGTATTCTATACCTGATAAAGATTGTATATTCCAGTAGGAATATTTCTGGAGAATTGGGTAGGCACGGTGTTTTGCTAGAAGCCAACCATGTGTTGTAAATCGGTTAGCACATAGTAAGAGGTACGCACTTAATCGGATAGTTCGATAACCGGATTTACTGCCAACATATCCAGAGGTCTCTTGGGTCGCTTCCCAAATATTCACCGATGACAGTTGACTTAAATTATAATTAATTTGGGATTAATTAAGAGAGAGAAAATTAATCTAGGATTAATTGAGGCATTATTTAATCTGGGATTAAATGTGTTCGGAAGAGAGAGAGCGCGATTCATTTGGAATTAATCTATAAAATAAATTTAATAGTTAAATTTGATTTTCTATTTAATTTATTGATATGGGCTAAAATTAATATATCAGATATATTAATTGGAATTAGATTTCAATACGAAATTAAGGTCGGACTTTAATGCATGCGAATGGATTAATTTAGAATTAATACGTAAACGGCATTCGTAATAGATTTACGAGGCGCCGTTATTTAATTAAATTAGATTTTATTATTTAGTGAAGAAAATTCATTTAATCGGATTAAAGGGATCCGAGCCGCGGTAAACATTCGTAGAAACCGTTTGAATTTTGAATTCAAACTGTGGCCCACTTCACATGTGGTAATTAGGAGAGTGGTTGGCATTTTTGCCAAACCACCAACTTTCCAACCACTTAGAAATGGTTTTAGTGAAACCATTTACCCAACCACCATGTTTAAGTGAAAAAGGTAAATTGGTTTTACCAAAAACCATCTCTCTCACACTTTCAACACACAGAACACAAAATCAAACCCTATAGAACCACCAAGGGCGTGAGCTTCCTTTCTCCCCTCTTTTGATTTTGTTGCAAAATCAAATAAGCTAGCACTACCAAAAGTCTTCTAAGGTGATAGGGAAACCAACTCAAAGCTTGGAATCAACATACAAAAGTTGGATCTTGGAGATTTCTTCTCAAATTTTTGAAATTCCAAACCGTTCATTGTAAGTATTTTCCGCAACTTATAATGAATTAATTCACACACATTCATGCTTATTATATCCTTGGCATGTTCTAGAAACACTAACACAGAGTTGATCTTGTGGGTAGGTGGACGGTTTCTGTGTGGGTTGGGTTGTTCTTTTTCTGGGTCGGGTATTTTATGGGCATCAATGAGTTCATGGATTTAATGCCTAAGGCGGGTGCATTTGTCAGTTTCATGGCCTTTTTACTGGTGGAGGTAACAATATAGGTTTAGGTTAAGGTACCGTGGCACAGGGTTTGGAAGTGGATTAGGTTCTAAGGTATTTAGGATTTCTTTACCTTTTCAGTTCTTCAAACACCTCTGACAAAGGTCTACTAAAATTGGAGAATCACTTGTTTCTGATAGGGCGACCTTAGAGGAAGTGGGCTTGGTCCTTGAAGGTCCCCCGATGGTCTTTCTATTCTGGTTGCAGAACTTCCTATTATTGACTATACGGGGTACGGTCAAACTGGCCACAACATTGGTCAACACTTGCAACTGCTCAGTAATCTTAGTGATGTTGGTCTCTAATCGTTCCATGCGAGAAACCCCATTATCTGACTCACTCATGTTCACTAACATCTTCTTGAAACGTCTCCATGTTAGTGTTCCTAGAACATGCTAAGATCTAATAAGCATGAATGTGTGTGAATTAATTCATTATAAGTTCCGAAAATACTTACAATAATCAGTTTGGAATTTCAAAATTTTGAGAATAGATCTCCAAGATCCAACCTTTATATGTTGATTCCAAGCTTTGAGCTGTTTCTCTATCACCTTTGAAGACTTCTTGAAGTGCTAGCTAATTTGATTATGCAACAAAATCAAAGAGAGGATGAGAGCATGTTCACGCCCAAATGAGATATTAGGGTTTTATTTTTTTGTTGTGTGTGTTCAAAGTGAGAGAGAGATGGCTTTTGGTAAAACCAATTTACCCTTTTCACATAAACAAGGTGGTTGGGTAAATGGTTTCACCAAAACCATTTCTAAGTGGTTGGAAAGTTGGTGGTTTGGCATAAATGCCAACCACTCTCCCAACTACCACATGTGAAGTGTGACACACTTTTGAATTCAAAATTCAAACGATTTTTACGAATATTTACCACGTCTCGGATCCGTTTAATCCGATTAAATGAATTTTCATCGCTAAATAATTAAATCTAATTTAATTAAATAATGACTCCTCGTAACTTTATTAAGAATGCCGTTTACGAATTAATTCTAAATTAATCCGTTCGCACGTATTAAAATCCGACTTTAATTTCATATTGAAATCTAATTCCAATTAATATATCTGTTATATTAATTTTAGCCCATATTAATAAATTAAATAGAAAAATTAATTTTAAATTTTAAATTTATTTTACCGATTAATTCCAAATTAATCGCGCTCTCTCTCTTCCGAACACATTTAATCCTAGATTAAATAATGCCTCAATTAATCCCAGATTAATTTTCTCTGTCTTAATTAAACCTAGATTAATTCTAATTTAAGTCAACTGTCATCAATGAATCTTTGGGAAATGACCCAAGAGACCTCTGGATATGTTAGCAGTAAATCCGGTTATCGGACTATCCGATTAAGTGTGTACCACGTACTACATACTAACCGATTTACAGGACATGGTTGGCTTCTAGCAAAGCACCGGGCCTACCCAATTCTCAAGAAATTTCTTACTGGAATATACAATCTTTGTCAGATGTAGAATACGTAGTATTGAGTATAGCGATCCAGTATCAGATGTCACATGCAAGGTATGGGACTGGAGTAGTGTTTGCCACGTACGAAGCATATATCGGGTCACAAGCAACTAGTCTCTTCAATCGGATAATCATGACGTTGTCCCATTATCTCGATGGTGGTAACACATTAGAGCACCAGTTCTGTATCCCTGCATGATCATCATCTTCATATGATTGAAGTGATACTTCCATCTTGACATCACATCCAATACTGTACGATTCTCAATAAGCCCATAGGAGGTGTACACAGAACCTATTAAAGTCCCGGACGCCAAAACTAAAGCGTAATGATTGTCGTAAGTATTAGCGATGGAAGTCTCAGGTTAATACCAAATACACCACCCTGAATCGGATTCCCGTAGACACATTGTCATACAACCAATGGGATTCCGTGGGGTCTATCCAGAACGAAGCAGTTTCCGTACCATTGGTAAACATAACCTCCTATCACATTTTCATAAGTATCCAATACTTAAATATATGAGAACTATGCTGTTATGCTCCCACAACGCGCACAAGTGCAATACTAGTTTATTCTGCATTATCGATGTCCAGTCTCGATAATACTACGACTAGGGATGTTTAATGATTAAACTTTAGTGGATTGATTGTCTCATATCTTATAATCAGGATCTAATCATAAGGACTTCTATCATTTATATATTCAAGTAATCTAATTACAAACGATAAAAGAGCAGTTTCCTTTGTCACACAGTTAATTTGTACAACAAAACAATGTTCTATACAAATAGTGATGCTATGGGTCATAATTTTCCAACATTCTCCCACTTGGCCTATAGCCAATCACTCAAGTGTCCTACACCTGAACTATGTACGGGTCGCTCAAACTTCTGCTGAGAAACAGCTTTCTTCAGCGGATTTGCAAGGTTATCATCTGATGCGTTTTATTCGATCATCACATCGCCACGATGTATAATCTGACGAATCAGAAGAAATAGTCGAAGTATATAATTGGATCATTGATGAGACCGTGATTCTTTAGCCTGTGATGTAGCCTACCTCAACTGCTCACAGAACTATACCAAATCCAATTAAGAATTTTAATAGATATAAAATTCTTCCTTTTGCTGCCTCAGCTGTAGCAATGTTCCACTTTTGTTACTTATGCGGCAACAGTATCTTGCTAGGAAGATTTCCAGCTCACTGTTCCATTATTCAAACTATATAGTACCCTTATTGCGACTTAAAGTTGTCTTTTTCTGTTTGGAAACTTGCAACGGTGAACCTAATTACTTCAAGCTCTCCTTCTCCATAATTTAAGAAAGCATTCTTAGTTCGTTTAAGATACTTAAGGATGTTCTTAACATCAATCTAGTGACTATCACCTAGATTAGCCTATAACGTCTACATATGCTCAAAGCATATGAGATATCAAGTCACATACATTTCAAAAATGTACGAACACTGATAGAGTGTTAGCAGCTTTCTATATCTATCCCAGTAGAACTTTATTCCTAGAATGAAGCTTGCTTCTCCCAGGTATTCCATGGAGAATTTAATGAAAGCCAAGCTTTCAGTGATTATATTATTGGAATGTTATTTCCAAGAAAAATATCTCATCTTTATATAGGACAATCATTGTCAATGCATTCCCACTAACCTTATTATATACACAAGAATCATCTTCATTTTGAATTAAATCATATACCATTATGATTACATCAAAATGATGGTTCTAAGAATTCAATGCTTGCTTCAATCCACAAATGGATTGATTTAACCTGCAAACCTTGTTTGCTTGTTTTGGTACGACAAAATCATCAGGATGTTGAAAAACATCCTCCCAAAGGTTTCTGTTTAAGAAAAGCGGTTTTTGCGTTCAGCTACCATATTTCATAACTGAAACATGCAGCATATCAAAATGGATTTTGATCATGGCAACAAGTGAAAAAGTTTCGTCGTAGTCGACTCTATGTCGTTGACGATACCCTTTCTTTACAAGCCTAGCTGTGTAAATTTGTATGTTGCCATCCATGTATGTCTTCCTTAAAGATTCATATAATACCAATACGTAAAATGCCTTTTGGTACATCAACTTGTATCCAAACTTAGTTGGTATACATGGAATCCATTTCAGACTTCATGACACATTGCCATAAAAGAGAGTCGATCGATACCTTGTATCATTTCCTCATACATAGTCGGTTCTTTATCCTAAATAAGATTGACATCTACATGAGGTGAGATCAGAAACCCATACCTCCAGGTTTTTTTCTGACTCTCTCCGACCTACGCGATTCTTTTGTATTCGAAGATTATTGGTACAGTTTCATCCCTGATGAACTGTTGGTTTTCCGTGGGATTCGGTGCCTTGAATAATATTACTTTGATTTTCATCGAGCTTTACTTTCCTCCCACTTACCACTGGATATCGGTATTCCTCTTAGGAAAACCGCATGAAGAGCAACAATTATATTGTTCTCTTGTGAGTTGTATGAGTACTATACTTTGGTTTCCTTAGGATAACCAATTATAAATAGGCACTTATCCGATTTGGGTTCTAGTTTGTTATCATCCAAACATTTAGTGTATACCCAGCATTCCTAAATCTTAAGGAATGTGAAACCCGATTTCTTTCCTGTTCATATCTAATATGAAGTCTGTCTAACAGATTTTCATGGAAACTTATTCAAAATAAGCATTTCACTATTTAATGCGTATCCTTATAAGGAAATTGGTAGCTCAGAGCGACTCATCATCAACCTTACTATGCCCAACAAAGTTCAGTCTCATTGTTCAGACACACCGTCATATTGAGGTGTCCCGGGAGGAGTCGACTGTGAAATAATACCACACTCTTTCAAGTAATCTTGAAACTCATATATTTAAGAATTTTACACTGTGGTCCGACTGTAATGTTTTTAATACTTTTACCGGTCTATTTTCTTACTTCGTGTCGAAACTATTGAATTACTCAAAAATTTCTAACATGTGTTTCATAAGATACATATAACCATAACGCGATGCCATATATGTAAAGGTTACAAAGTATTCATATCCACCTCCAGCCTAGCTAGACATAGGCCCACATACGTAACTATGAACGAGGGCTAACAGATCGATGGCATTTGCACTTTTACCAAGTAAAAGGTGTTTTAGGCACTTTGCCTAATAAACTAGATTCGTAGACATCATTTGAATTAAAATCAAAACTGCCCTAGTATCCACTCTCTGAGGGTGTGGATATACGAGTCTTGTTAATGCGTCTTAAACAACAATGCCACAAATAAGTCTCATTTGATTAATTCAGTTTGAGCTATTTGTTTGTCATATTATATGTTTGAGATTCATTTATATTCAAAATATAAACACTGTTATTCACATCAAATGTGTTTATCTCAATATCATATTTATAAACAAAATACTTAGTGTTCTAGAATATAAAGGCATACCCGCAACGGGTTAAACTAGATATAGAGATAATGTTCCTAGTCAAACTAGGTACATTGTAACAGTTTCCTAATTTAAGTACATGCCCAAAGGGCAGTTCCAAAACTTAGGTTCCCACAGCCAAAACAGCAACTCTCATCCTGTTTTTGATTTGCAGGTCAATCTCACCTGAAGTCGATATCCTGCTAATCAGCAGATCCCGCACATCAGTACATATATTTATGTACTATATCCAGTATCTAAAATGCAATTTTAAAACCAGTAGTGAACATGTTTATAACAAACATCCTTGAAGTCGGACCCTTACCCCTTCTTGACTTCCTTCACATTTGCCTTGTCCATACGGCAATCACGATTCAAATGACCCATTTTGCCACAGTTTAGGTAGACATCTTAGGATATGTCCTTTGTCTTCCCAGAAGATTGTGATGAATTTTTCCTTGCCCTTTTCTTCATATCCCTAGAAGTCTTCGGCCAAGCCTTGATCTTCTGGGATGTTGAAGTAAGAAGCACCTTGAGCTCCTTGCCCTTCTGAAAAATCTGGCTCTGTCATCTTGAGCATAGCCATTAACTCTCCAAGTGTTTTCTATTGCAATTAATATTTCTAAGATCTAAGAATAGTCCTATGAAGATCCTTTAATTTCAACATCATAGTATAAGGATCTAATCCTTAGTTTTCACGAAGAAATTAAGGGATCTTTTCGGGAAGCATAACAGATTAAGCACTAAAGTTTTCATCACGATGAGTCTTCCAAAGTTCATGCTCCACTATTTGCTCAATTCCGGGCTTAGGCCTGAAAGGTCACTCTATCAAATAGAGTAACTTCTTAACTCCCAGGACTATCCTGAGATTCGTTTCCCATTCTATAAAATTATGCTGTTAAAGACATTTTCACCTTGGATTATGTTCTTTGACGCTAATCTTTCAGTTATCTTGATTTCTATAGTCCAACTATCCAATCAACGATTTCGGGTACAATATAATGTAATGATTTTTATAGTCTAACTATATAACTAATTACAATTTGATTGGTTAAATTCAAATATATTTTTATTACTATAATCCAATTATATATAATCAACTATAATTGATCGGTGAAATTCAAATATATTGGTTACTATAATCCAATTATATAATCAACTATAAATAAAGTAGTTTGAATACAGTGCAACTGTTTAATTAAAACAACAAATGAATATTAGTCCAACTAATATATTTATTATTAAATAATGGCGAAAATTGAAATGAGCGAGTATTGGAAAGTATCTAAACGAAATTGGGAATTTAATACTTGCCTCCCACTAATTTTTGACGAGCCTCTAACCCTCTGTTGAGTACTCGGGAAACCTAGTTTCCTAGTGGGCTAGGATCCCGTTAAATAACACACAACCTTGACTTTGGCCAACAAACTGTATGATATTTAACTAGGTAGATCTCTAAGATCAATTGGATCTCATCCAATTCCTAGATCTGGTAGGTGGACCTCCAAGTCCGAAACATATATATAATATATATGCCAATATCCAATATATTTTCCTAACCTTTTCCTCTAAATCAACTAAGCCTTGGCTTTGGCAAAACAAGCTTAATAATTCCAGTCAAGCAGGACCCATTGACTGTGGAAAGCTTCGTAATCCATGTCGATGAATAAGAAGTGATCTTGACTTTGGCCAACAAATCACAACTTGCCCAAGACATGCGATATGGAACAAAGCCTTTATGATTCAAACACATCCTCGATTGACAAAGGTCTTGACTTTAGCCAACAAACCAATGCCAATCTTGGATCTTGAGAATGAATCATTCAATGGAAGGAAAACACTTAATATTTATTGAGGGTTTTTTTCACGTAATTGGCAACCAATTAATTATATTTGATTAGGTCTCATCATACACCCTTAAGCATGCATTCTAAAAGAATAATAAGGCACAATAAATAAATTAATAATGATATGCGGATGGATATCTCATAAATTATTCCTAGAACAAATCACTCTTTTTCCTCTCTCCGGCTAGCACTATTCTAACTTCTACCCAATTACATAATACATCAAAGAAACCTCATTAACATTGAGGGGAATTGGTGAGAAGAGAATTATAAAGAAGTATAGAGATAATATGCTGGACAGGAAGGTCCAAATAATAAATTATAAAATTATTACAATTTCCAAAATTGCCCTCACCCTTCTAATATACATCCGATATACATTATTCACACAACTCATTCAAGTATTCACACATAGCATGTTATTAAATTAATCTAATCCAATTAATTAATCTTTTAATTAATGACCATCCAATGTTCAAACAACGATTTGATTTGTGCGAGTCTAACTCGTTTAAGAATAAATACTTTTAAGTATGTATTCTTGAATTATATCGAACTAAAACTTTAAATCCAATTTATTTGTATTCAATACTAATTCAAAATTAATTCCAAATTAAACATTTATACTTATTTATATGCCTGTAAGACTTGGATTCCAAATCCAATCTTGTTGGGTCTCAAAGGCCCTATAACATCCAATGCCATTTTAATTAAAGTTCAATGTGCTTTTAATTGATTCTTAGGCATAGCCTTTGGTCATAATGGATCAAACACAAAATGCCAAGGCCCAATAGGAATCACCCTATTGCCAACAAATCAATTTAGGCCCATTAGGCCCAATTAAATTCTTTAAAGGCGCAAGTGATATATTTGGACTTTATGGAATTGGTTTTGGGCCTAATTGGATCCAATCCAAATGTCCAAATCCAAACCTGGTCAAACCAAGCTGTTGGACAATTATGACCCCTAGCATCACTATTTGTACAGAACATGGTTTTGTAGTACAAATTAACTGTGTGACAAAGGAAACTGCTCTTTTATCATTTGTAATTAGATTACTTGAATATAAAAATGATAAAAGTCTTTATGGTTAGTTCCGGATTATAAGATATGAGACAATATCAATCCACTAAGTTTTAATCATTAAATATCCCTAGTCGTAGTATTATGGAGACTGGACATCGATAATGCGGAAGAGACTAGTATTGCACTTGTGCGCATTGTGGGAGTATAACGGAATAGTTCTCATATATTTAGGTATTGGATACTTATGCAAGTGTAATGGGAGGTTGTGTTTACTGATGGTGCGGAAACAGCTTCGCTTCGGATGGACCCCACGGAATCCCATTGGTTGTATGACAATGTGTCTATGGGAATCCTAATCAAGGTAGGTGTATTTGGTCTTAACCTAAGACTTGCATCGCTAATACTTGTGAAAATCATTACGCTTTAGTTTAGGTCGTCCAGGACTTTAACAGGTTCTGTGTATGCCTCTTCTGGGCTTATTGAGAATCGTAGAGTATTGGATGTGATGTCAAGTGGAAGTGTTGGACAGTTATGACCCATAGCGTCACTATTTGTACAGATCATTGTGTTGTTGTACAAATTAACTATGTGACAAAGGAAATTGCACTCTTATCATTTGTGATTAGATCACCTTAGATGTATAAATGATGAGAGGTCCTTATGATTAGTTCCTTGATTGAGAATGATATGAGACAGTATCAATCAACGAAGGATAAATCATTAAATATCCCTAGTCAGGGTATTATTGAGATTGGACATCGATAAATACGTAAAAGACTAGTATCGTACTTGTGCGCGTTGTGAGGGCACAACGGTGTAGTTCTCATATACTTAAGTATTGGATACTTATGCAAGTGCGGTAGGAGGTCGTGTTTCACCGACGGTACGGGAAACAGCTTCGCTCTGGATAGACCCCCTCGGAATCCCATTGGTAGTTTGACTATGTGTCTATGGGAGTCCGACATCAGGGTAGGTGTATTTGGTCTTAACCTGAGACTTGCACCGCTAATGCTTACGACAATCAATATACTTTGGTTGAGGTCCTCTAGGGCTTTAATCGGTTCTGTGTACGCTAATACTAGGTATATTGAGAATCGTAGAGTATTGGGTGTGATGTCAAGACGGAAGTATCACTCCAGTCAAAGTGGAGATGATGTCACGTAGGATACGGTATTAGTACTCTTACGTGCTGCGCGGCCATCGGGATATTATGACTAGGTCATGTATATCCGATTATAGAGACTAGTTACCAGACATCCGACATGTGCTTCGTACGGGGCAGACACAACTCCAGCCCCAGGCCTAGCACGTGACAGTCCGATACTGGATCGAATACGCAATACTACGGTATACTACGCTTGATATAGATCACATATTCCTGTAAGAATATTTCCGGAGAATTGGGTAGGCATGGCGCTTTGCTAGAAGCCAACCTTGTCTTGTGAATCGGTAAGATGTAGTACTTGGTACGTACGTGTTCGGATAGTCCGACGACCCGATTCACTGCCAACATATCCGGGGATCTCTTGGGTCGCGTCCCAATGATACACCGATGAAGTATAACTCGCACTTTAATTAATCTGGGATTAATTCAATGAGAGAGAAAATTAATCTAGGATTAATTTCGGATATAATTTATCTAGGATAAAATATCAATAAAAGAGAGATAATGATTAATTTGGAATTAATCGGTAATTAATATATTTGATATATTAAACAAAATTAGATTTCGACACGGAATTAAAATTGGATTTTAATTCGGGCGAACGAATTAATTTGGAATTAATTTGTTAGCGACGTGAATAGTGAATTCGCTAGGCGTAATCATTTAATTACGACGCAACGGATAAATCGTTAATTTGGAATTAACGAACCCGAGCCCGAGTGTGATTGCGAGCGCATTCGTATTTCGAATTCGAGTGCGGCACGCAAGTCACATCAAGCGTCAAGTCATTCGTCACATCAAAGCGTTAAGTCATTCGTCACATCAAAGCGTCAAATCAAACATCACTTTGAGTGATGTGACATTTGATTGATTGATGTGAGTGATTGATTGATTGATAGACATAAAGTGACTATGAATAGTTGATGTAAGTTGTTGGAATAGTGTTTGTGGGTGTAAAGCATTTACTTTTGATTTATTTAATCATTTAGTAATTGTTTTTTTGTATTTTTCTTGGAAAAATATATAAAGGCATTTTTGGAAATGCTTACAACAAACCTAATACACATTTCATCTTCTCCATCCAACTATCTCTCTCTCCACGCCCATGGCAGTGAACTGCCATGGGTTGGCCGATTTTGGAAGTAATTTTCAAGGGTTTTGTGGCAAAATCCAAGCGAGCTAGCACTCCCGAGAGACATATGAAGGTGTTAGGGACACTTACCCTCGAGCCGGGAATCGTTCGACGAAGATTCGAAGCTCAAAACGAAGACACAAACTGAAACTGTGAGCAGTGGACTGCACACATGGGCGTGAGCTTTGGAGGCCAAATCTTGAAGTTTTGTTCGTCGTTCGTCTCAACCGATCGATGTGAGTATTCCCAAACTCCTTTGAGATGTATTCAACACTTTATCATGCTTGTTTAATGATCTTGGGACCTAGATAATCACCAACAATGGCATCAAGAGCCTAGGTGCAAGCATGAAATTTTAGGGCTTAAAAATTGGGTAAATTTGTTTTGAGCATGATTTGAATGAATTGATTGTTTGAGTATGCTTATAACATGTTTAATTGGATATTGGTTGGATCAATTTGTTGAAAATTTAATTGGAATAATTTTCCCCAATTTCATACCTTGGCGAATGTGATAGGATTTTGGAATCCATGAATTTTTTGATTTCGGTTCATTTGATGAGTTGGAATCATCTTGGATGATGTTAATTTGAGATTGAATTGGATTTAATTTAAATTGAACAAAAACCCTAAATTCTATAAGTTGGCCGAATTCATAATGCCCTTTAAAGTCTTGGAATTTGATTTTATGAACATTAGATGTGTATGAAATCATTCGGGAAGTTAATTCATTGTCGATTGTGTAATTAATCGGATTGAATTCAAATCGGACAAAATTACCTTCCTTGGCCGAGACTTAGAAGCATGTAAATGGGTTTGATTTTTCATTAATGTGTTGGACATGTGATGATGATGTTAAGCATGATTAATAAGACTTATTTGATGTTTCGGAAATATCGATTTAGGTTATTAATCATCATATGCACTTTAGGTTAAGTATATTATGAAATTGGATTTTATGATTTAATTAATTGGGCCTTGAATTGGATTTGGGCTTTTAAAGTTGTAAATGGGCTTATTGGGCTTTTTGTGTACAAAGTTGGTTTAGGCCAAATGGATTGGATCCAATTGGGCCCAAAACCACTTCCGTTAAGCCCAATTGCGACTTAATGAACCTTTAAAGTTTAATTGGGCCTAATGGGCCAAGATTGATTTATGGGCTTATGGGGTAAATCCCGGATTGGATTTTGGTTATTCGGTTTGACCCGAGTTGACCAAAAGTCCACGCTTAAGAAATCAATTAAAAGCCCATTAGACTTTAATTGAATTGACGTTGGATGTTAATCGGTCTTTGAGACGCGTTACGATTAAATTTGGAATTTAAGTCGTAAAAGGTTTATTATTAAAGTGTGATATTTAATTTGGAGTTAAATAACGAATTAGAATTGAATGCATAATTAAATTGGATTTAATGACGTAGTTTAATTTAATTCGAGAATCCGTACTTTGAGTACTCATTCGCAAAACGAGTTTGACTCGCACAAAATCAAATCGTTGTTTGAACATTGGATGATCACTAATTATCAGATTAATTAATTTGATTAGATTGATTGATAACATGCTTTGTGTGAATACATGGTTGTGATGAATGAATAATGTATATCGGATGGATATTAGTCGGGTAAGGGCAATTTTGGAAATTGTTGTAATAAATTTGATTTATTTAATTGGACCTGCGTGTCCATCCTTTTCACCTCTATTCTCTTTGTATTCTCTTCTCACCTATTCCCCTCAATGTAAATGAGGTTTCTTTAGAAGTGTAGTGTAACGGGTAGAAGTAATACAAGTGCTAGCATGAGAGAGAAAGGGAGAGATTTGATCTAGGATCAATGTGTTAAGTATCCATCCGCATATCATTATTATTTATTTTCATATGCGCTTTATTATGCCAATTTGCACGCGAAAAACCCTCGCTCAATATCATGTATTTTTCCTTCCATTGAGTGTTTCTTACTCAAGATCCGAGATTGGCATTGGGTTGTTGGCCAAAGTCAAGCCCTTTGTCCATCGAAGATGTGTTTGAATCACGAGAGTTTTGTTCCATATCGGTGTCTTGTCCAAGTTGTGGTTTGTTGGCCAAAGTCAAGACCGCTTCTTGTCACTTGACATTGATTATGAAACTTTCCATGGTCAATGGGTCGCGCTTGACTGGGATCATTAGGTTTGTTGTGCCAAAGCCAAGGCCTAGTTGATTCAGAGGAAAAAGGTTAGGGTACATATTGGATGTATAGGCATATATACGATATATGTTTCGGACTTGGATGTCCACCTACCGGACCTAGGAATTGGATTGGATCCAATTGATCTTAGAGATCTACCTAGTTAATTATCATACAATGTGTTGGCCAAAGTCAAGATTGTGTGACATTTAACGGGATCCTAGCCCACTAGGAAACACGGTTTCCCGAGTACTCGACAGAGGGTTAGAGGCTCGCCGAAAAATAGTGGGAGGCAAGAATTGAATTTGCAATATTCGTTCAATTACTCGCCATATGCGCTCAAACAAATATCACTCGTCGAATAAATTAAAAGTATTAGTTGGAATAATAGTTAATGTTGTTTTAATTAATATAGTTTGATATATTCAAATAAATTCAATAAATAGTTGATTTTATAATTGGATTATAGTAATCAATATAATTGAATAATATTATAGTTGATTGAATAATGGATTATTGTAATCATTATGATAAATAGTACCGGAAATAATTGATTAAATAGTTGGACTATTAAAATCAAGAAACATTGAAAGATTGGACGTTTAAATATAATCTCGGATTATAATATTTAAATGGTTTAAATTTTCAAATTGGGAATGAAATTTCAGGATGGTCCTGGAAATAAATAATAAGTTACTTTATTGGATAAAATAACATGTTATGCCTTAGCCCAGAATTAAGCAAACAGTAGAGCATAATCTTTGGAAGATTTATGTGATGATGACTTTAATGCCTAATTCAATATACTTGTAATAAATCTATGTTAGATTTAAGAAGTATTATATTTGCAATTAATAATTCTTGGAGAATTAATGACTAATCTCAAAGAGACAAAGTCAAACTTTGCAATTAGTTAAGTAGCGCAAGGCACACTTTACGTCAATATTCTAGAAATCCAAGCTTGGCCAAAGACTTCTGAAATATTGAAAGGGTAAAGGCAATATCGTTATTATCTTCTGGGAAGATAAAGGACATATCCCGAAATGGCTGTCGTTTGGATATGGCAGACACGAAGGAATTAGAGAAAGGGCAAGGCTCTGACTTTAAGGATGTTTGTCAAAATTATGTCCATTACTAGTATTAAAATTGGATTTTAAATACTTAGTATGGTACATAAAATATATGTATTGATGTTCAGAATCTGCTGTGAGCAGGATACTGACATCAAGCTGAGGTTAATCTGCGAATCGGAAACGGGACGAAAGTCGCTGTTTCGACCAAAGATACCTAAGTTTAGGAACTACCTTCGGGTATGTACCTAAATTAGGAAACTGTTATAATGTAACTAGTTTGACTAGAAACATTATCTCTATATCAGTGTTCAATCCGTTGCGAATGAACCTTTATATTCTAGAACACTAAAGTGTTTCATTATATAAAGATGATATTGAGATAAACACATTAGATGTGAATAACAGTATTTATATTTTGAATATAAATAAAATCTCGAACATATAAAATGACAAACTAATAGCTCATACTGATCTGGTCAGATGAAACTAATTGTGGCATTGTTGTCTGGGACACAATTAAACAAGAGTCGTATATCCACACTTTTGAAGAGTGGGTACTAGGACTTATTTGACTAATCAAATAAAGTCTAAGAATCTAGTTTATTAGGTAAAATACCTAAAACACTATTTACTTGGTAAAAGTGCAAGTGCCACCGATCTGATAGCCCTATTCATAGTGAAGAAAGTGGGCCCATATCTAGCTAGGCTAGATGCGGATATAAATGTTTCGTGACCTTAACGGATGTGGCATCACGTTATGGTATGTGTTTCTTTTGAAGAACTCAAATCGGAAAATTTTAGAGTTTCGACACGAAATAGACAAATAGATCGGCTGAAGTATTAAACTGTCACGGTAAGACCGTAATGGAAAATACTTAAGCAATAAGTTTCAAATATACTTCAAAGAGTATAGTATTCTTTCAAATGAGGACTCCTCCTGGAACACGTCAGTTTGACGGTGTGTCTGTACGGAGAAACCGAATTTTGTTGGACATGATAAGGTTAATCATGAGTCGCTCTGAGCTACCTTTTCCTTCAAAGATAAGAATTAACAGTGCAAAACTTATTTTGAATAAGGTTCCATGTAAATTCTGTTTGACAGACTTCATATTAAATATTAACGGGAAAGAAACTAGGTTTCACACTCCTGTAGATTTGGGAATGCTAGGCTTACGTTTGGATGATACCAAACAAGAACCCAAATCGGATAAGTGCCAAATATAGGTTATCCTAGGGAAAAACCATAAGTATAATACTTATACATCTCACTAGAGAACAATTGTAATTGTTGCTCGCCATGCGGTCTTCCTTAGAGGATTACCGATATGCAGTGGTCAGTGGGAGGACGGTATAGCTCGATGAAAATCGGAGTAATAATGTTTCAGGCACGAAGTCCTTAATGGAACACAAATAGTTCATCAAGGATGAAACTATATCGTTAATCTTCTATACACAAGAAACGCGTAGATCGGAGAGAATCAGAAAACAACCTGGGGTATGGGTTTCTGATCTCACCTCATAAAGATGTCAATCTTGTTGAGGTATACCAACCGACTACGTATTAAGGGGTGATACAAGGTATCGACTTCCGTCATGGCAAAGTGCCATGAGTCCAAAATGGATTCCATGTATAAACAACTATGTTTGGACACTAGTTGATGTACCATAAGGCATTGTGCCCATAGGTACTACATAAGTCTTCAAGGAAGACATACGTGGATGGCAACATACCAACGTACTAAGCTAGGCTTGTAGCGGAAAGGTATCGTTATCAACATTGTGTTGATTACGGTTCAACCTTTTACCTGTTGCCACGATAAATCCATTTGGAAAATGCTTGCAGTAGCTGCACGTTTCATTTATGAAATGTGTCAGTTAAAGATCAAAATCGCTTTCCTTAAACGGAAACCCTTTGGAGGATGTTTATAACATCCTGACGATTTTGTCGTACTAAAACCAGTAAACAAGGTTTGCAGGTTATTCGATCCACGTTTGGATTGAAGCAAGCATTAGGTTCTTGGAATTAACGTTTTGATGTAATCATAATGGTGTATGATTTAATTCAAAACGAAAATGATTCTTGTGTATATAAGAAGGTTAGTGGGAGCGCACTGACAAGAATGTCCTTTAATAAAAATGATAATATATGTCATTTCTTGGAAATGAAATTCCCATATAAAATAATCGGTGAAAGCTTGGCTTTCGAGAAAATTCTCCGTAGAATTCTTGGGAGTAACAACCTTTATTCTAGGAATAAAGATCTACTGAGATTGATTAAGTTGTTAAAACTCTGCGAGAACTTGTACATTGAAAAATGTACATGACCTGGTGTCTCATACGCTTTGAGCATATGGATTCACAATCAGGCCAATCCAGATGATGGTCACTGGATTGATGTTAAGAACATCCATTAGAATCTTAGAGATCTAAGGATGCTGTCTTAATCTGTAGTGAAGGAGAACTTGAAGTGACTGGGATCACTACTGCAAGTTTCCAAACCAATAAAACGACTGAAAGTCGCAAACGGTACTATACAGTTTGAATAACGGTACAGTGAGCTGGAAATCTTCCAAGCAAGATTCTGTTACCGAATAAACAACAAATGCGGATAAATTGCAACAACTGAGGCAGCAATTGAAGGAATCTGGGTCAATAATAAATCTAATTAGATTAGATATATTTCTGTTAGCAGCTGAGCTAGGCGTCAGCACAGGCTAAAGAATTAATGGTCTCATTAACGATCCAGATATATACTTCGACTATTCATCTGATTCGTTCGGATCATACATCGTGGCGATGTGATGATCGTATAAATCGCATCAGACGATGATCATACAATCCGCTGACGAAACCTTTTCTCAATAATTTGAGCTAACCGTACATAGTTCGGGTGTTAAACACTTGAGTGACTGGCTATAGTCCAAGTGGGAGATTGTTGGACAGTTATTACCCATAGCGTCACTATTTGTACAGATCATTGTGTTGTTGTACAAATTAACTATGTGACAAAGGAAATTGCACTCTTATCATTTGTGATTAGATCACCTTAGATGTATAAATGATGAGAGGTCCTTATGATTAGTTCCTTGATTGAGAATGATATAAGACAGTATCAATCAATGAAGGATAAATCATTAAATATCCCTAGTCAGAGTATTATCGAGATTGGACATCGATAAATACGTAAAAGATTAGTATCGTACCTGTGCGCGTTGTGAGGGCACAACAACGTACTTCTCATATACTTAAGTATTGGAAACTTATGCAAGTGCGGAAGGAGGTTGTGTTTCACCGACGGTACGGGAAATAGCTTCGCTCTGGATAGACCCCCTCGGAATCCCATTGGTAGTTTGACTATGTGTCTATGGGAGTCCGACATCAGGGTATGTGTATTTGGTCTTAACCTGAGACTTGCACCGCTAATGCTTACGACAATCAATATACTTTGGTTGAGGTCGTCTTGGGCTTTAACCGGTTCTGTGTACGCCGATACTAGGTATATTGAGAATCGTAGAGTATTGGGTGTGATGTCAAGATGGAAGTATCACTCTAGTCAAAGTGGAGATGATGTCACGTAGGATACGGTATTAGTACTCTTAAGTGCTGCGCGGCCATCGGGATATTATGACTAGGTCATGTATATCCGATTATAGAGACTAGTTACCAGACATCCGACATGTGCTTCGTACGGGGCAGACACAACTCCAGCCCCAGGCCTAGCACGTGACAGTCCGATACTGGATCGAAATACGCAATACTACGGTATACTACGCTTGATATAGATCACATATTCCTGTAAGAATATTTCCGGAGAATTGGGTAGGCATGGCGCTTTGCTAGAAGCCAACCTTGTCTTGTGAATCGGTAAGACGTAGTACTTGGTACGTACGTGTTCGGATAGTCTGACGACCCGATTCACTGCCAACATATCCGGGGATCTCTTGGGTCGCGTCCCAATGATACACCGATGAAGTATGACTCGCACTTTAATTAATCTGGGATTAATTCAATGAGAGAGAAAATTAATCTAGGATTAATTTCGGATATAATTTATCTAGGATAAAATATCAATAAAAGAGAGATAACGATTAATTTGGAATTAATCGGTAAATTAATATATTTGATATATTAAACGAAATTAGATTTCGACACGGAATTAAAATTGGATTTTAATTCGGGCGAACGAATTAATTTGGAATTAATTCGTTAGCGATGTGAATAGTGAATTCACTAGGCGTAATCATTTAATTACGACGCAACGGATAAATCGTTAATTTGGAATTAACGAACCCGAGCCCGAGTGTGATTGCGAGCGCATTCGTATTTCGAATTCGAGTGCGGCACGCAAGTCACATCAAGCGTCAAGTCATTCGTCACATCAAAGCGTCAAGTCATTCGTCACATCAAAGCGTCAAATAAAACGTCACTTTGAGTGATGTGACATTTGATTGATTGATTGATTGATAGACATAAAGTGACTATGAATAGTTGATGTAAGTTGTTGGAATAGTGTTTGGTGGGTGTAAAGCATTTACTTTTGATTTATTTAATCATTTAGTAATTGTTTTTTGTATTTTTTCTTGGAAAATATATAAAGGCATTTTTGGAAAATGCTTACACAACCTAATACACATTTCATCTTCTCCATCCAACTCTCTCTCTCTCACGCCCATGGAAGTGAACTGCCATGGGTTGGCCGAATTTTGGAAGTAATTTTCAAGGGTTTTGTGGCAAAATCCAAGCGAACTAGAACTCCCGAGAGACATATGAAGGTGTTAGGGACACTTACCCTCGAGCCGGGAATCGTTCGACGAAGATTCGAAGCTCAAAACGAAGACACAAAACTGAAACTGTGAGCAATGGACTGCACACATGGGCGTGAGCTTTGGAGGCCAAATCTTGAAGTCTTGTTCGTCGTTTCATCTCAACCGATCGATGTGAGTATTCCGCAACTCCTTTGAGATGTATTCAACATTTTATCATGCTTGTTTAATGATCTTGGGACCTAGATAATCACCAACAGGAAGTATCACTTCAATCATATTAAGATGATGATCACGTAGGGATACACAACTGGTACTCTAATGTGTTGCAACCATCGGGATAATATGACAATTTCTTGATTATCTGATTAAAGAGACTAGTTGTTTGTGATCCGATATATGCTTCGTACGGGGTAGACACTATTCCAGCCCCATGCCATGCATGTGACATCTGATACTGGATCGCAATACGTAATACTACGTATTCTACACCTGAAATAGATTGAATATTCTAGTAACAATATTTCTGGAAAATTGGGTAGGCACAGTGCTTTGCTAGAAGCCAACCATGTCTTGTAAATCGGTTAGCATGTAGTACGAGGTACATACTTAATCGGATAGTCCAATAACCGGATTTACTGCCAACATATCCAGAGGTCTCTTGGGTCGCTTCCCAAATATTCACCAATGACAGTTGATTTAAATTATAATTAATCTGGGATTACTTAAGAGAGAGAAAATTAATCTGGGATTAATTGAGGCATTATTTAATCTGGGATTAGATGTGTTCGAAAGAGAGAGAGCACTATTAATTTGGAATTAATCGATAAAATAAATTTAATAGTTAAATTTGATTTCAAAATGTGGGGCCCACTTCACATGTGGTAGTTGGGAGAGTAGTTGGCATTTATCTCATACCACCAACTTTCCCAGCCACCTTAGAATGGTTTTGGTGAAACCATTTACCCAACCACCTTGTTTAGGTGAAAAGGGTAAAATGGTTTTCACCAAAAGCCTTCTCTCTCTGATTTGGTAACACAATACAAAGACAAGCAAAATGAAAAACCCTAATGCTCTCAAATGGGCGTGACACTCTCTCCCTCTCTTCTTTGATTTTGTTGCAAAGTCAATCAAGCTAGCACTTCAAGGAATCAATAAAGGTGACAGGAAAACTAACTCAAGGGTTGGAATCATCACTCAAAGGTTGAAGCTTAGAGTTCTCATCTTAAATTTTTTTAAATTCCAATTCGTTCATTGTAAGTATATTTCGTAACTTATAATGATCTTTATCACACACTTTCATGCTTATTAGATCCTTGGCATGTTCTAGGAGCACTAACAATGGTATCATGAGCCAATTTTAAGCATGAAAAAATCTAGGGTTCTTGAGACTTTAATTTTGGGTTTTTATGTTTTCAGCATGATTTCTTCAAATTGATTGTTTGAGTATGCTTAGAATATGATAACTTAGAGTTATGCATGATTAGATTTGAGATAAATCGATTGAATCAAAAAATCATAATATCCCTCCCTTGGCCGAATGTGAAGGCAGTGGGCTGTACTTTGATTTTTTTAATTTTTACAACATTGGATGTGTTTAATGCATGATATAAATGTTGATTGTTGGTTTGATTAGATTCGAATCAAAGTCAATAATGTTTATGTTAAATTAAAAGAGCATGTTGAGCATGAAAATGATATGTTTTGCTTCAATTTGTGTTAAGCATAAATTAATTAACTTAAACATGATTAATTAGTTATTTGATGTTTTGGAAATATTACGGTTAATTAATTAATCATGGCTAATTAATTGATTGTTTGAGTATTCTTAGAATATGATAACTTAGAGTTATGCATGATTAGATTTGAGATAAATCGATTGAATCAAAAAATCATAATATCCCTCCCTTGGACGAATGTGAAGGCAGTGAACTGTACTTTGACTTTTTTTAATCTTACAACATTGGATGTGTTTAATGCATGATATAAATGTTGATTGTTAGTTTGATTAGATTGGAATCAAAGTCAATAATGTTTATGTTAAATTCAAAGAGCATGTTGAGCATGAAAATGATATGTTTTGCTTCAATTTGTGTTGAGCATAAATTGATTAACTTAAGCATGATTAATTAGTTATTTGATGTTTTGGAAATATTACGGTTAATTAATTAATCATGGCTAATACACTTTAATTATAATAATTAAAATATTTGGAATATTAAAATTATAATAATTGGCCTTTTAAAGTTTATTGACCAAGTTTGGTTTTGGACTTTTGGATTGGATCCAATTGGGCCTAAACCAATTCCATAAAGTCCAAATAAATCACTTGGCCATTTAAAGAATTTAATTGGGCCTAATGGGCATAAATTGATTTGTTGGCAATAGGGTGATTGTTGGATAGTTATGACCCATAGCGTTACTGTTTGTAAAAGACATTGTGTTTTTGTACAAAATTAACTATTTAGTAATGAAACTGCCTTTTACCGTTTTTTAATTTATTTACTTTGATATATAAATGGTAGAAGTCCTTATGATTAGTTCCGGATTGAGATGATATGAGACAGTATCAATACATAAAGATTTAACCAATAAATATCCCTAGTCGTAGTATTATCGAGACTGGACATCGATAATGCGGAATAGACTAGTATTGCACTTGTGCTCGTTGAGAGGGCATACCATCATAGTTCTCATATATTTAAGTATTGTATACTTATTCAAGTGCGATAAGAGGTCGTGTTTTACCGATGGTACGGAAACCAGCTTCGCTCTAGATAGACCGCGCGGAATCCTATTGGTAGTATGTATATATGTCAATGGGAGTCTGCATCAGGGTAGGTGTATTTGGGCTCAACCTGAGACTTGCATCGCTAGTACTTGCGAAAATCGATATCTTAGATAAAATACTATTTGAAGAGAGAGAGAAATATTAATTTGGAATTAATCGACAAAATAATATATTCGATATATTAAATGAAATTGGATTTCGACGTGGAATTAAAATTAGATTTTAATTCAGGAAAACGAGTTAATTTAGAATAATTCGTTAGCGACATGAATAGTAATTTCTCTAGGCATAATTATTTAATTACGTCGCGACAGAAGTTCATTAATTCGAAATTAGTGAAATCGATCCCGGAAGTATTTGCAGGCCCACTCATATTTCAAATCAAGTTGGGGCCCACAAGTCACATCACGAGTCACATCACTTGTCACTTTAGTGATAGACATCAAATCACCTTTTTGGTGAGTGAGATGCTGTCACTATCCATGGTGTTGGTGGTTGTGGCATTTAATGCAAATTTTGGCTCCAAAATTATGCTGACTTTTTGGAAAAGGATATACAACATTTGGTAAAACCATTTTAGATATAACTTTTTTTAGGAACAAAAAAAAAACTTGTAAAATCTCTTTCTTTTTTTTTCTTGGTCGAGAGTCTCCTAAGGCAAAAGGAATTGAATTTTCTTTTCAAATCTTGCTAGCACAAACTAGAATCAATACAAGGTGTTAGGGAAACCTTCCTAAGAGCTTGGAATCCATTTAACCTTGGAGCTTCTTCATCTACTTCAAATTTTCTCCTTGGCCGAATACTCCATCAAAGGGAAGAAAAGTTTTGTGTTCATCACCATAAAAGCCGATCATTGTAAGTATGATTCTGCCATACTTTTAAGTTGTATTCATTCCATTTCTTATGCTTGAATGATCTTGGGACTCACCTAGAAACACAACAGTGATTCCTATTGGGCCTTGGCATTTTGGGTTTGATCCATTATGGCCAAAGTGCATGCCTTAAGAATCAATTAAAAGCCCATTGGACTTTAATTAAAATGGCATTGGATGTTATTGGGCCTTTGAGACCCATCAAGATAGGATTTGGAATCCAAGTCTTTAAGGCATATAAATAAGTGTAAGTGTTTGATTTGGAATTAAATTTGAATTAGTATTGAATACAAATAAATTAGATTTAAACTTGTAGTTCAATATAATTCAAGAATATGTTCTTAAAAGTATTTATTCTTAAATCAGTTGGACTCGCGCAAATCAAATCGTTGTTTGAATATTGGATGGTCATTAATTCAAAGATTAATTAATTGTATTAGATTGATTGAATAACATGCTTTGTATGAATACATGAATATGTTGTATAAATAATATATATCAGATGGATATTATAAGGGCGAGGGCAATTTTTGAAATTGTAATAATTTTAGAATTTATTAATTGGACCTGCGTGTCCAGCCTTCTATCTCTTTACTCCTTGTAATTCTCTTCTCACCAATTCCCTTTAATGTTAATGAGTTTTCTTTATTTTATTATGTAATTTGGTAGAAGTTAGAATAGTTCTAGCATGGGAGACGAAATGGTGTGATTTGTTCTAGGAACAATTTGTGAGATATCCATCTGCATATCATTATTAATTTATTTACCACGCCTTATTATGCTTTTAGAATGCATGCTTAAGGTGTATGATGAGACCTAATCAAAGATAATTAATTGGTTACCAATTACGCGAAAAACCCTCATCAAATATTAAGTGTTTTCCTTCTATTGAATGATCCATTCTCAAGATCTAAGATTGGCATTGGTTTGTTAGCCAAAGTCAAGACCTTTGTCCATCGAGGATGTGTTTGAATCATGAAGGCTTTGTTCCATATCGCATACTTTGGGCAAGTTATGATTTATTGTCCAAAGTCAAGATCGCTTCTTGTCCATCGACATGGATTACGAAGCTTTCCAACTCAATGGGTCCCGCTTGACTGAAATTATTAAAGTTGTTGTGTCAAAGCCAAGGCTTAGTTGATGCAGAGGAAAAGGTTAGGAAAATATATTAGATATATTGGCATATATATTTTATATATGTTTCGGACTTAGAAGTCCACTTACCGGATCTAGGAATTGGATGAGATCCAATTGATCTTATAGATCTACCTAGTTAAATATCATACAACTTGTTGGCCAAAGTCAAGGTTGTGTGTTATTTAACGGGATCCTAGCTCACCAGGAACCTAGGTTTCCCGAGTACTCAATAGAGGGTTTAAGGCTCGTCGAAAAATAGTGGGAGGCAAGTATTACATTTGCAATTTCGTTTAGATACTTACCAATACGCGCTCATTTCAATTTTCATCATAACTTATTAATAAATATATTAGTTGGACTAATATTCAATTGTTGTTTTAATTAAACAGTTGGACTGTATTCAAACTACTTCATTAGTTGATTATATAATTGGATTATAGTAATCAATATATTTGAATTTTACCGATACTTTATAGTTAATTATATAATTGGATTTTAGTAATCAATATATATATTTGAATTTAACCAATCAAATTGTAATAGTTATATAGTTAGACTATAGTAATCATTACATTAGATTGTACCTGAAATCGTTGATTGGATAGTTGGACTATAGCAATCATGATAACTGAAAGATTAGCGTCAAAAAACATAATCTTAGGTGAAAATATCTTTAACGGCATAATTTTCTAGAATAGGAAACAAATCTCAGGATAGTCTTGGGAGCTGAGAAGTTACTCTATTTGACAGAGTGACCTTTCGGGCCTAATCCCTGTGTTGGAAAATAATGGAGCACGAGCTTCGCAAAGACTCATTGTGATGAAAATTTTAATGCTCAATTCGTTATGCTTGCCGTAAAGGCTCCATAATTTCTTCGTCTAAACTAAGGATTGGATCATTATACTATGATGTTGAAATAAAATGATCTTCATAGATCTATTGTTAGATCTTAGAAATATTAATTGCATTAGAAAACTCTTGGTGAGTTAATGGCTATGCTCAAGGAGACAGAGCCATAGTTTGCAAAATGGCAAGAAGCGCAAGGCACATCTTACTTCAACATCCCAGAAGGTCAAGGCTTGACCGAAGAATTCTAGGGATATGATGAAAATGGCAATGGCTAAATCGTCACAGTCTTCTAGAAAGACAAAGGATATATCCTAAGATGTCTGCCTAAATTGTGGCAAATCGGGTCACTGGAAGTGAGACTGCCGTATGGACAAGGTAGACAAGAATGAAGTGAAGGCGGGGCAAGGCTTTGACTTCAAGGATGTTTCTTATAAACATGTTCACTACTGGTTTTAAAATTGGATTTTAGATATTGGATGTGGTACATAAATATATGTACTGATGTACGGGGTCTGCTGATTAACAGGATACTGACTTCATATGAGATTGACCTGTAAATCAGAAACGGGACAAAAGTCACTGTTTTGCATGTGGGAACCTAAGTTTTGGAACTGCCATTTGGGCATGTACTTAAATTTGGAAAATGTTACAATGTATCTAATTTGACTATGAATATTATCTCTATACCTAGTTTAACTCGTTGCGGGTATGTCTTTATATTCTAGGACACTAAGTGTTTTTTTTATAAAGATGATATTGAGATAAGCACATTAGATGTGAATAACATTGTGATATTTTGAATATAAATGAATCTCAAGCATATAACATGACAAACAAATAGCTCAAACTGAATTAATCAGATGAGACTTATTTGTGGCACTGTTGTCTGGGACACATTAACAAGACAAATATATCCACACTTTCGAAGATTGGGTACTAGGACAGATTTGTTTCTAATTCAAATGATGTCTACAAATCCAGTTTATTAGGCAAAGTGACTAAAACACCTTTTACTTAGTAAAAGTGCAAGTGCCACCGAGCTGTTAGCCCTCGTTCATGGTGGTGTAAGTGGGGCCATGTCTAGCTAGGCTAGATATGGATATGAATACATCGTAACCTTTATGGATAATCGCGTTACGGTTATGTGTATCTTATGAAACACAAGTCAGAAACTTTTGAGTAATTCAAAGAGTTTTGACACGAAGTAAGAAAGTAGACCGGTAAAAGTATTAAAAATATTACGGTTAGAGCATAGTGTAAAATACTTAAACATACGAGTTTCAAGATTACTAGAAAGAATATAGTGTTATTTCATAGTGGACTCCTCTCGGGACACCTCAATTTGATGGTGTGTCCGAACAGAGAAACCGAACTTTGTTGGACAGAATGAGGTTGATGATGAGTCACTCTGAGATAACAAATTCCTTCTAAGGATACGCATTAAACAGTGCAATGCTTATTTTGAATAAGGTTCAATGAAATCTGTTGGATAGACTTCATATTAGATATGAACATGAAAGAAAACCAGGTTTCACATTCTTTAAGATTTGGGGAAGCTGGACATACACTAAATGTTTGGATGATACCAAACTAGAACCCAAATCGGATTAGTGCCTATTGTAATTGGTTATCCTAAGGAAACCAAAGTACAGTACTTATACAACTCACAAGAGAACAATATTATTGTTGCTCTCCATGCGGTTTTCCTAAGAGGAATACCTATATGCAGTGGTAAGTGGGAGGAAAGTAAAACTCGATGAAAATCAGAGTAATACTATTCTAGGCACCGAATCTTCACGGAACACCAACAGTTCATCAGGGATGAAACTGTACCAATAATCTTTGAATATACAAGAATCGCGTAGGTCAGAGAGAGTTAGAAAACAACCTGGGAGGTATGGGTTTCTGATCTCACCTCATGTAGATGTAAATCTTATTGAGGATAATGAAATGACTACATACGAGGAAGTGATACAAGGTATCGACTCCATTTTATGGCAAAATGTCATGAAGTCCGAAATGGATTCCATGTATACCAACTATGTTTGGATACTGGTTGACGTACCAAAAGGTATTGTGCCTATTGGTACTATATGAGTCTTCAATGAATACATACATGGATGGCAACAAACAAATATACACAGCTAGGGTTGTAAAGAAAATGTATCATCAACGAAATAGTGTCGACTACGACGAAACTTTTTCACTTGTTGCCATTATTAAATCCATTTGGATAATGCTTGCTAATGCGGCATGCTTCATTTATGAAATATGGCAGCTGAACGCCAAAATCGCTTTCCTTAACGGAAACCTTTAGGAGGATGTTTATCACATCCTGACGATTTTTTCGTACCAAAACAACCAAAAAGATTTGCAGGTTAAATCAATCCATTTATGGATTGAAGCAGGCATTGAATTCTTTGAACCATTGTTTGATGTAATCATAATGATATATGATTTAATTCAAATGATGATAATTCTTGTGTATATAAGAAGGTTTGAGGGAGCGCACTGAGAATGATTGTCCTATATAAAGATGATATATTATTTCTTGGAAATAACATTCCCATAATATAATCGGTGAAAGCTTGGCTTTCATTAAATTCTCCATGGAATACCTGGGAGAAGCAGGCTTCATTCTAGGAATAGAGATCTACTAAGAAAGATCTAGAAAGCTGCTGACACTCTCTCAGTGTTCGTACATTTTTGAAATCTATCTGACCTGATGTCTCATATGCTTTGAGCATATGTAGACGTTATAAGGCTAATCCAGGTGATAGTCACTGGATTGATGTTAAGAACATCCTTAAGTATCTTAAACGAACTAAGGATGCTTTCTTAAGTTAAGGAGAATGAGAACTTGAAGTGACTAGGTTCACCGTTGCAAGTTTCCAAACCGACAAAGACGAATTTAAGTCACAATAAAGTACTATGTAGTTTGAATAATGAAACAGTGAGCTGGAAATCTTCCAAGAAAGATAATGTTGCCGAATAAATAACAAAAAATGGAATATTGCTGCAGCTGAGGCAGCAAAAATAAAGAATTTTGGAACTATTAAATTTCCTAATTGGATTAGGTATAGTTCTCTTAGCAGCTGAGGCTAGCTACAGCAAAGGCTAAAGAATCACGGTCTCATCAACGATCCAAGTATACACTTCGACTATTTCATCTGATTCATAAGATCATATATCGTGGCGATGTGATGATCGAATAAAACACATCAGATGATAACCTTGCAATCCGCTGACGAAAGTTTTTTCTCAGCAGAAGTTTGAGTGGCCATTACATAGTTCAACTGTATGACACTTCAGTGATTGGCTATAGGCCAAGTGGAGATTGTTGGATAATTACGACCCATAGCATCACTATTTGTACAGAACATGGTTTTGTTGTACAAATTAACTGTATGACAAAGGAAACTGCTCTTTTATCATTTGTTTTTGTTTATTCTCCATTGGAGTCTATAAGTTCTTTTGGATATAACTTCTTAAGATTAATCTCAAATAATTTTTTGTTCTTATCCGTTTTATATTTTTATGTTCGCTTTCTGTGGCATGAGTTTCAACACATTTTGTAATTTGGAATCTGAGAATTAGTAGTAGAACTTGCATTTTGCAGTTTGTTTAATTCTATTAAATTTTTCTCGGGGCATACCATTCCTTAGATTCCATAGGTTTATGTTGCCTGCAAATTTTATCACAAGGTTAAAACTATTCTCCTATCATGATGATTGGGATTTTGTTATTAGTCTCCAAATTTTTGTTGAAGCTGCTTAGAATTAAATTGAATAAAAAAAATGGCTGATTTTATGATTCTTCAAGGGCTGTGATATTTTTTTCCCTTGGATGTGAATGTAGATTAATGGTGGAAGGTAACCATTTATGGAAGCATGTGCCATGTTATGACTTACTAATTCAATGACTGTATTTTGAAGAAAAATGTAACCTAATCACTTGAACTGAACTGAGAAGCTTTTGGGTTGGTTTCTTTCCTAACTAATTTCGACCTGGAAAATTTATAATTATATTTTGTTATTGTAATTACTTTGGGTTCCCCTGAAAGTGGTTGTCGTTTGTTGATTTTGGCTTTTGGCTTGAGGATATGTTTGTTATGTTTTGATTGTTTCGCAGTTCTTATTGATAAACTCTCAATTGAACTGTAGTCAAGAATACAGTGAAGAAACTTTAAATTTTAAGTACTTCTTACATTACACAGTTGACATCCTTATATTGATTGACTCACTGACATGTGTATTTAATTTATAGATATACATGACTGGAAGCATATACATGTATGATGATTTTAGATAGGCACATAATAAATTATGGTTAAGGAAAAAAAAAGTATTAGAAGTGAACTTGCAGATGTGTGATTTACGATTTTTAGAAATTACATTAAAGTTAAGGAATCATTTTTAAACCTAAAGTGATTGAAGAAAAGTTTTCAAAGTTTCTTTTTAAAAGAAAGAATTTTTTAAAAAAAAAAATTTACGGTTTTGAGAAATAAAGTATGGTTTTATGTTTTTTGGTGCATGAGGTAAAAACTCACCCCAATAAGTAACTTGAGATACAGTTGGAATTGACGGATTCAGAAACATGTGCACATGTAGAGAGTCAGGATGACGGCTTAAGATTGTGTACCTGGACTCTAGTGGTGGGTTTGTCCAGTTGAGTCGTTTTCCTTGACATGGAGCTCTACGTTTAGTTGAGTCGTTTTCCTGGGCGTAGGGCACCACCAGTTACAGAGATGCCCAGTTGAGTCATTTTCCTGGGCATAGAGTAGACTCATTTGAGTCATTTTCCTGGGTGTAGAGAGAGACGTCCAGTTGAGTCGGTTTCCTGGACGTAGAGCAGTTTTCAGTTTTAAGACTTCCAGTACACTGTTTTCAGATTCTCAGTGCCTAGATTTCAAGAAATCAGACTATAGTAAAAAGTTTTCAAAAATAGAATTTAGAAATAATTTTTCAGATTTCAGATAGGAACTTTAATTTTCAGAAACAATTTTCAGATGAACCGTTTTTAGAAATAGTTTTCAGAAAATAATACTTCAGAACGACAGGTTTTATAAAGAGTTCCAGATAATAGTTTTTAAAAAGCAGTTTTTCAAATTGTATTTCATAAAAGCATAGCATGATTAAGTGGAGTATAACTCATAAGTTATGCTTATGGGCCCATATATATATATATATATTATAGAAACCATTTGAGACGCATATAATAGACATTAATGGATGATAGCATGACTATATTTATGAATTTATGATTGATGTATGTGTGCATTATATCCTTACATGGAATGGACAAGTTGTAAAATACTAGTTCATGATTATATGATTCTATATTCATGTTGGTATGGTTAATCTTAGGTGATAGTTGTTCAATGGAAAGAATATTATATTTAAGTCCGATTTGATCATATTTCAATAAACCCAAAGAAAAGATAAGTAAGGTAAATATCCAAATTAGATTAGCGAAGAGCAAGTAGTAAGTACTAAGCTATTAAAGTAGTGCACAAAAGCGTGATGGATGCTTGTGTAGTTCATATAGATGCTAAAGAGTAATGTGTTTCTCTGAAATGGATGAGGAATAATTAGCTAATCATGACCTAATGCATAAATGCATTACTATATAGATAAACAGCTTAAATCAAAAAACATGATTTAGGCTGTGCATGTGTTTGACGCTAAATGAATGATCATAGTTACTTACTGAGTCTCACGACTCACACCATAACAGTGTTTGATTTTTGCAGCTTGATGACCTAATCGGTCCACCACAAATGTTAGAGCTTGATGAGCCGAATAGCAGCGTTGCAGTCAGCCAGTCATCAGATCTTGGGGGGATAAGAGTGTTAGACATTATGTCCCATAGCGTCACTATTTGTAAATGATATTGTATTATTGTACAAAATTAACTATGTGATAATGAAATTGCCTTTTGCCGTTTTGTAATATTATTTACTTTGATATATAAATGGCGAAAGTCCATATGATTAATACCGGATTGAGATGATATGAGACAGTATCAATCCATAAAGGTTAATCATTAAATATCCCTAGTCGGAGTATTATCGAGATCGGACATCGATAATGCGGAATAGACTAGTGTTGCGCTTGTGCACGTTGTGAGGGCACAACGGCATAGTTCTCATATATTTAAGTATTGGATACTTATGCAAGTGCGATAGGAGGTTGTGTTTTTACCGATGGTACGGAAAACTGCTTCGCTCTGGATAGACCCCGCGGAATCCCATTGGTAGTATGTCTGCGTGTCTATGGGAGGCCGCATCAGGGTAGGTGTATATGGTCTTAACCTGAGACTTACATCGCTAGTACTTGCGACAATCGGTAAACTTTGGTTTTGGTGGTTGGGGACCTTAACCGGTTCTGTGTACACCTCTTCTGGGTTTATCGAGAATCGTAGTGTACTGGATGTGATGTCGAGATGGAAGTATCACTTCAGACATATGGAGATGATGATCACGCAGGACACAGAACTAGTACTCTATAAAAGGTTGCAACCGTCGGGACAATATGACCAGGTCAGGATTGTCCGATTTAAAGAGACTAGTTGCTTGATGTCCGATATATGTTTCGTACGGGGCAGACACATCTCCAGCCCCAGGCCTAACATGTGATCGTCCGATACTGGATCGATGTACGCATACTACGGTATACTACTTGATATAGATCTTATATTCCTATAAGAATATTTCTGGAGAATTGGGTAGGCATGGCGCTTTGCTAGAAGCCAACCTTGTCTTGTGAATCGGTGTAAACGTAATACGAGGTACGTACGTGTTCGGATTATCCGACGACCGTATTTACTGCCAAAATATCCGGAGATCTCTTGGGTCGCTTCCTGAAGATTCACCAATGACGTATGATTCAAACTCGATTAATCTTGGATTAATTACGGAGAGACTTTATCTTGGGTAAAGTACTAAATAAAGAGAGAGAACGATTAGTTTAGAATTAATCGTAAATTATTATATTCGATATAATAATCGAAATTCGATTTCGACGAAATTCTTCGACGCGAAATTAAATTAGATTTTATTCGGGCAAACGAGTTAATTTAGAATTAATTCGTTAGCGACGTAAATAATAATTTCGCTAGGCGCAATTATTTATTTAAATTCGATTTAATTAACGTCGCGACGTAAGTTCGGTATTTCGGAAATATCGGACTCGAACGCGTGAGTGCACGTGGGCCCACTTTCATTTGGAAACGTGTGGGGCCCACATGACACATGTCATTATTTGCATTATTTAATTGTTGATGTATTGCATGGATAGTGTACAATGCACTCAAGGGTTTTGCATGGAATTTGAGTGTTGGACACTCTAAGCCATTGCATGGTTTGTGTCATAAGTTTATTATTATTTAATAAATATTATGGCATAAATATAAATTGATTTTTGTAACAAAAATCAAGGTAACTCTCATCTCTCTCACATTGCCGAAACACATGCAGTTTTGGGCTCTCCATTTCTTCAATTTTTGTGGCAAGATTTGAAGAAGTTGTGCATTCAAAATCACAACAAAGGCTAGCACCTTCAAGGGATCATACATAGGTGATATGGGAAACTAATCCTTGAGCTTGGAAGGATCAAACTCGACTTGGAGTCCCCTTTTTCTTCTTGGCCGAGAGCTTCACTGCACAAGGGAGGAGTTTTCGCATCATCTAAGCATCCATTTTCAAGTATTGTGAGTATGATTCCGCCATACTTCAATTTATTCATTCATGTATTTATATTTTGCTTGTTCTTGTTGATCTTGGGGCATGGATTAGATTTTCCAACAATGGTATCAGAGCTTAAAGAGCATGCAAATATATTAGGATGTTATTTGGGGAAAATTGTTTGAAGCATGATTTGATGAGTTTGCTTGATTAAATATGCTTAGATGTATGTTATATAGATTATACATCATCAATTTCTTGGAAATAAATTGGATTAATTTTTCCAACCCAAATGAGGCTTGGCCGAATACATGCAAGCATGTGGACTAGATGATTTTTTTAATTTTAAGACATTAGATGACTTGAAATAATATGGAATGATGATTTGTAACTCGATTGGATTGAAAACGAAATCGGAACCATTTTAATCACCTTGGCCGAATGCTTGATGGAGTATTAGGGACTTGATTTTTTGATTAAATAATGTTGGACATATATTTAAGATAAAATAAAAATATGATTAATGGATAATTTGATATTTTGGGAATATTGATTTAAAGGATTAATCATGAAAATACACTTTAATTAATTAAGTTATAAAATTTGGAATTTTAAAATTTGGTTAATTGGGCTTAAATTGGAATTGGGCCTAAAACTATTATATTTGGACATAAATGGGCTTGGTTGGGCCAAGTAGATTTGGACCATTTGGATTGGATCCAAAATGGGCCTAAATCACACCATTTAAGTCCAAATGTAATAAATGGGCTTTTATGTTTAATTGGGCCTTATGGGCTTGATATTGATTTTAATGGCAAATGAGGGTGATTCCTTATTGGGCTGGAAATTGGGTTTGACCCACATTGACCAAGGCCCAAGCCTTATGAAATCAATAGAAAGCCCATCGGACTTTAATTAAACGGACATTAGATGTTAGTTGGGCTTTGAGACCCAATAGTACTAGATTTGGAATCTAAGTTATAAAAGCACAATAAAAGTGTAAATATTTAATTTAGAATTAAATAAAAGGATTAGTATTGAATACGACTTAAATTGGATTTAACGAGTAGTTCGATATAATTCGTGAATTCATACCATAAGTATTTATTCTCAAAACGAGTTGGACTCGCGCAAATGCAAACAATTGTTTGAACATTGTATTGTCACCTAATTAAAGACTAATTAATTAATTGATTTGATTGGTTGTATAACATGCCTTGAATGAATGAATGTGGATGTGTTGTATGAATAGTGTATATCGGATGGATATTAGAAGGGAAAGGGTAATTTTAGAAATTGTTGTAAATTTGGAATTTATAAATTGGACCTGCGTGTCCAGCCTTATCTCTTTATCTCTTTGTATTCTCTTCTCACCTAATTCCCCTCAATGTAAATGAGGTTTCTCTTATTATATTATGTAATTGGGTAGTAGTAGAATAGTGCTAGCGGGGAGAGGAAAGGGAGTGATTTGTTCTAGGAACAAGTTGTTTATATATCCATCCGCATATCACTATTAATTTACTTTACGCGCTTTATGATGTTTTTAGAAGCATGCTTAAGGGTGTATGTTGATGAGACCTAACAAAGATAATAAATTGGTTGCCAATTACGCAAAAATCCCTCAATCTATATTAAGCGATTATCCTTCCATTGAATGATTCTTGTTCAAGATCCAATTGGCATTGGTTTGTTGGCCAAAGTCAAGACCTTGTCAATTAGGATGTACTTGAATCATGAGAGTTTTGTTCCATATCGGTGTCTAGTCCAAGTTGTGATTTGTTGGCCAAAGTCAAGATCACTTCTTGTCCAAAGACATTGATTACGAAACTTTCCTTGTCAATGGGTCCCGCTTAACTGGAATCATTAGGTTTGTTGTGCCAAAGCCAAGGCCTAGATGATTCAGAGGATAAGGTTAGGAAAATGTATTAGATACATTGACATAAGTATTGTACATATGTTTAGGACTTGGATGTCCACCTGACCGGATCTAGGAATTGGATTGGATCCAATTGATCTGAGAGATCTACCTAGTTAAGTAGCATACAGTTTGTTGGCCAAAGTCAAGGTTGTGTGTTATTTAACGGGATCCTAGCCCACTAGGAAATAGGATTTCCCGAGTTCTCAACGGAGGGTTAGAGACTTGATGAAAATAGTGGGAGGCTAGTATGTGAATTTGCAATTTCGTTCAGATACTTTGCCTTACGCGTCTTTCAAAATTATTTCGTCTATTTTATTCAAATTAGTTGGACTAATACATTGTTATTTTTCTTGTAACAGTTTGACTGTACCCATTTCATCGTCAACTAAATAGTTAGACTATTGTGGTTGAGATGGCTAGCAAGGGAAATGTGCGTGACATCATCATGGTGATAATGTCTTTAAAGGCACAAACTTCGCTGACTGGGAAATGAACCTCAAGATAGTACTTGGGGCTGAGAGGCTACTGTACACTATACAGACACCTCTCCCGCCTAGACCCCACTGATCCGCTTGAGCTGGAGTTATGGAAACTCACAGCGAGGATTGTGACACACAGAGGCAGTGTTATGTTAGCTTCAATGACTCAACACTTTCGTCGCCAGAATAGGGACTTGGATCCTTATAACATGATGGCTAGACTTCAAGATCTCCACCGCACCAACAAGCGGATGGAGAGGTATGAGTTAGTGAAGAAACTCTTCCGCACCCGAATGACTGAAGGCACATCAGTTGAGGTCCACGGGGCTCAAATGATTGCCGATATTGATGAGTTGGCCATATGGGAATAGTCTTGGAGGCTGAGCTGACTGTAGATTTGATCTACTTACAATCACTTCCCGATACTTGGAAACAAATCATAATCAACTATAAGTTGATGGATACCGATGACACTCTTGGAGAGCTGTTATCCATGCTGAAGGAGTCTGAAAAGAACTCCTAAAAGGGAGCAAGCGCGAGGCGCACTATGCATCGACCTCTCAGGGGCCAAGGGCTGGGCCCAAGGCAACTGGAGGGGTGAAGAAGAGGAATATAAAAACAAGGGTAAAGGCAAGTTGACAAAGGCTTCTGGGAAGCCAAGGGACAAATCTCAAGATGTCTGCCTCAAATGCGGCAAAAGGGTCACTGGAAACGTGACTGCCGAGTGGGCAAAGGACAGAGGGAGGATATCAAGGCAGGCAAGGCACAGCCTCTGGTATGTTTGTTATTGAAATAAATATGACTACTTCAAGTCTTAAAATTGGATTTTTGATTCTGGTTGTGCTGCTCATATTTGTACTGATTTGCAGGATCTGCAGAATAGCAGGATGCTGGCTTCAGGGGAGGTTGACCTACGAGTCGGAAACGGAACATCAGTTGCTGTTTTGGCTGTAGGGACTTTTGTTTTAGAACTGCCTCGGGGCATGTACTTAAACTTTTGAACTGTTATTATATACCTAGTTTAACTAGGAATATTATATCTGTATCTTTGTTAACCCAGCATGGGTACACTTTTGTATTTAGAAACACTGGGTGTTATTTATATAAAAATGATGCAGAAATATGCACTGCCGTTGCAAATAATGGTCTTTATATTTTGAATATAAATGAATCTCCTAAACGTAAAATGACAAACAAAAGGCTCAAAATGAGTAATCTAAAAGATGAAGCTTACATGTGGCATTGTCGTCTAGGACACATCAACAAGACTCGCATATCCACACTTTCGAAGAATGGGTACTTGGACGGATTTGATCCTAATTCATATGATGTCTGCGAATCTTGTCTTTTAGGCAAAATGCCTAAATCACCTTTTAGCGGTAAAGGTGAACGTGCCACAGAACTGTTAGCCCTCGTTCATAGTGACGTTTGTGGGCCCATGTCTAGCCAGGCTAGAGGTGGATATCTTTACTTCGTAACCTTTACGGATGATGCATCTCGTTATGGTTATGTGTATCTAATGAGACACAAGTCGGAAACTTTTGAGAAATTCAAAGAGTTTCGACACGAAGTAGAAAAACAAACAGGCAAGAGTATTAAGACATTACGGTCAGACCGTGGTGGGGAATACTTAAGTTATGAGTTTCAAGATTACTTGAAAGAATATGGTATTCTTTCACAGTGGACTCCTCCTGGAACACCGCAATTGAACGGTGTGTCTGAACGGAGAAACCGTACCTTGTTAGACATGGTAAGGTCGATGATGAGTCGCACTGAGCTACCAATATCCTTCTGGGGATACGCTTTATAACAGTGCAATACTTATTTTGAATAAGGTTCCGTCAAGTCTGTTGAACAGACTCCATACGAGTTATGGACAGGAAGGAAACCGGGTTCTCTTTCCTGAAGATTTGGGGATGCTGGGCATATGTTAAACGTTTGGAAGGAACCAAACTAGAACCCAAATCAGATAAATGCCTTTTCGTGGGATATCCTAGGGAAACCAAAGGATATTACTTCTATCCCCACAAGAGAACAAAGTATTTGTTGCTCTGCATGCATTTTTCCTTGAGAAGGAATTTCTAGATGCAGTGGTAAGTGGGAGGAAAGTAGAACTCGATGAAAATCGTAGTGATACTGTTCCTGGCAATGAATCAATGACGGAACATGAACAGACCATCCGGGATGAGTCTGTACCACAATCTTCATATACACAAGGACCGCGTAGGTCGGAGAGAGTCAGGACAATACCTGAGAGGTATGGGTACCTGATCTCGCCTCATGTAGATATTAATCTTATTGAGGATAATGAACCGACTACGTATGAGGAAGCAATACAGGATATTGATTCCGCTTTATGGCAAGATGCCATGAAGTCCGAGATGGATTCCATGTATGCCAACCAAGTTTGGACACTGGTTGATGCGCCAGAAGGCGTAAAGCCTATTGGATGCAGATGGATCTTCAAGAAGAAGACCGACATGGATGGCAACGTGCAAACATACAAAGCTAGGCTTGTAGCAAAGGGGTATCGTCAACAATATGGTGTTGATTATGACGAAACTTTCTCACCCGTTGCCATGATTAAATCCATTCGGATAATGCTTGCAATAGCTGCATATTTCGATTACGAGATATGGCAGATGGACGTTAAAACCGCTTTCCTTAACGGAAACCTTTTGGAGGATGTTTATATGCAACAGCCTGACGGTTTTATCATACCTAGACTTGCAAACAAGGTTTGTAAGTTAAATCGATCCATTTATGGATTGAAGCAAGCATCACGTCATGGAGGAATCAGCGTTTTGATGAGATCATAAAAGAATATGATTTCGTGCAAAACACAGATGACCCTTGTGTATACAAGAAGGTTAGTGGGAGAGCACTTACTTTTATTGTCCTTTATGTCGACGACGTATTGCTTATAGGCAATGACATTCCCATGCTAACGTCGGTGAAAGCTTGGCTTTCATTAAAATTCTCCATGAAAGATCTGGGAGAAGCAGCCTTTATTCTTGGAATAAAGATCTACCGGGATAGATCTAGAAAGCTGCTTGGACTCTCCCAGAGTACATACATTGATAAAGTGTTGAAGCGATTCAACATGGAACAATCCAAGAGGGGATTGGTTCCAATGGTACGTGGTACCTCTCTGTCTAAGGACATGTGTCCTAAGACTCAGGAAGAGAGAGACAACATGAGTCGGATACCGTTCGCCTCGGCAGTCGGATCGATCATGTATGCCATGATATGTACACGACCTGATGTCTCATGTGCTTTGAGCATGTGCAGTCGCTATCAGGCCGATCCAGGTGAAGGTCACTGGATAGCAGTTAAGAATATCCTTAAGTATCTTAAACGAACTAAGGATGCTTTCTTAATTTATGGAGGTGGAGAACTTGCGGTATCTGGGTATACCGATGCAAGTTTCCAAACCGACAAGGATGACTACAAGTCGCAATCCGGGTACATTTTTTGTTTGAATAACGGAGCAGTGAGCTGGAAATCTTCCAAGCAAGATACTGTTGCCGATTCAACAACAGAAGCGGAGTACATCGCTGCATCTGAAGCAGCAAAGGAGGCAGTTTGGATCCGAAAGTTCCTAATCGGATTAGGAGTAGTTCCATTAGCAGCTGAGCCCGTTCCATTGTATTGTGACAATAACGGGGCCATAGCGCAGGCTAAGGAACCAAGGTCTCATCAACGGTCCAAGCATGTTCTTCGACGTTACCATCTGATTCGGGAGATTATACATCGTGGCGATGTAAAGGTCGAGAAGGTCACATCAGATGACAACATTGCAGATCCGCTGACGAAGGCTGTTCTTCAGCAAGTTTTTGAACGACACATACATAGTTCGGGTATTAGATGCTTGAGTGACTGGCTATAGGCCAAGTGGGAGATTGTTAGACATTATGTCCCATAGCGTCACTATTTGTAAATGATATTGTATTATTGTACAAAATTAACTATGTGATAATGAAATTGCCTTTTGCCGTTTTGTAATATTATTTACTTTGATATATAAATGGCGAAAGTCCATATGATTAATACCGGATTGAGATGATATGAGACAGTATCAATCCATAAAGGTTTAATCATTAAATATCCCTAGTCGGAGTATTATCGAGATCGGACATCGATAATGCGGAATAGACTAGTGTTGCGCTTGTGCACGTTGTGAGGGCACAACGGCATAGTTCTCATATATTTAAGTATTGGATACTTATGCAAGTGCGATAGGAGGTTGTGTTTTACCGATGGTACGGAAAACTGCTTCGCTCTGGATAGACCCCGCGGAATCCCATTGGTAGTATGTCTGCGTGTCTATGGGAGGCCGCATCAGGGTAGGTGTATATGGTCTTAACCTGAGACTTACATCGCTAGTACTTGCGACAATCGGTAAACTTTGGTTTTGGTGGTTGGGGACCTTAACCGGTTCTGTGTACACCTCTTCTGGGTTTATCGAGAATCGTAGTGTACTGGATGTGATGTCGAGATGGAAGTATCACTTCAGACATATGGAGATGATGATCACGCAGGACACAGAACTAGTACTCTATAAAAGGTTGCAACCGTCGGGACAATATGACCAGGTCAGGATTGTCCGATTTAAGAGACTAGTTGCTTGATGTCCGATATATGTTTCGTACGGGGCAGACACATCTCCAGCCCCAGGCCTAACATGTGATCGTCCGATACTGGATCGATGTACGCAATACTACGGTATACTACGCTTGATATAGATCTTATATTCCTATAAGAATTTTCTGGAGAATTGGGTAGGCATGGCGCTTTGCTAGAAGCCAACCTTGTCTTGTGAATCGGTGTAAACGTAATACGAGGTACGTACGTGTTCGGATTATCCGACGTATTTTTACTGCCAAAATATCCGGAGATCTCTTGGGTCGCTTCCTGAAGATTCACCAATGACGTATGATTCAAACTCGATTAATCTTGGATTAATTACGGAGAGACTTTATCTTGGGTAAAGTACTAAATAAGAGAGAGAACGATTAGTTTAGAATTAATCGTAAAATATTATATTCGATATAATAATCGAAATTCGATTTCGACGCGAAATTAAAATTAGATTTTAATTCGGGCAAACGAGTTAATTTAGAATTAATTCGTTAGCGACGTAAATAATAATTTCGCTAGGCGCAATTATTTATTTAAATTCGATTTAATTAACGTCGCGACGTAAGTTTGGTATTTCGGAAATATCGGACTCGAACGCGTGAGTGCACGTGGGCCCACTTTCATTTGGAAACGTGTGGGGCCCACATGACACATGTCATTATTTGCATTATTTAATTGTTGATGTATTGCATGGAGATAGTGTACAATGCACTCAAGGGTTTTGCATGGAATTTGAGTGTTGGACACTCTAAGCCATTGCATGGTTTGTGTCATAAGTTTATTATTATTTAATAAATATTATGGCATAAATAAATTGATTTTGTAACAAAAAATCAAGGTAACTCTCTCTCTCTCTCACATTGCCGAAACCATGCAGTTTTGGGCTCTCCATTTCTTCTTCAATTTTTGTGGCAAGATTTGAAGAAGTTGTGCATTCAAAATCACAACAAAGGCTAGCACCTCAAGGGATCATACATAGGTGATATGGGAAACTAATCCTTGAGCTTGGAAGGATCAAACTCGACTTGGAGTCCCCTTTTTCTTCTTGGCCGAGAGCTTCACTGCACAAGGGAGGAGTTTTCGCATCATCTAAGCATCCATTTTCAAGTATTGTGAGTATGATTCCGCCATACTTCAATTTCATTCATTCATGTATTTATATTTTTGCTTGTTCTTGTTGATCTTGGGGCATGGATTAGATTTTCCATCAAAGAGTCAAGTTGTTTATTAGTGTATTTGTAAAGTAATTGAGTTGTTATAAGTTCAGTGGTATGAGTCCAAAGTTTGTAAAAGTTTGTTTATACGTACTTCGGCATGGAGCCCAATTATATGTCTTGAGTTTTTGATTTGAGTGTATATTTTAAAGTGTTGGCCCTTAGGTTGTATGTGAGCTGGACTTGATCAGGTTGCTCGATTTCAGCAGAGGTCATGCCGAAATTTCGACAGAGTCAGAGGCTTATGGAGACAAGATTTGCCTGTCTCCTACCGGTAAGCATCTGACTTAGGCGAGATGTACATCCCACACTCGTGGTATGTCCATTTTCTGTCCTGGGGTATGGCTTATTTTATGCACCAATAGAGGGTACATAAAATCGTTCTTTGTTCCTATGCTACTTAAGTGGACCTTGGTCACTTCAGTCCCTTTTCCTTAGGGAAACAAAGACCGCCCTTTTACAACTTTGGCTAAGCCTATTATGTGGATCGTGTCATTGTCTAGAAAGACGAATTGGCCTGCCTTCAGTAATCGCGGTTATGGGATGGACTTGGAGATATCCAAAAGTATACAAATATGCTGTAACAAGGCGTATCCTTCCTGGATGAAAACCCGTGTGGATATCGGGACTCATGCTCCTGGCATAATTGGATCATGTTTGGACTTTCTAAGCCCATTAAGATTTTCATACAAGTTGGCCCATTATCATTTTAAAGCATTCAGTCATATTATTACGAGGTGCAAACTTGTCCCAGTTGAAAAAGGCCCAACAGGTTTACACTTTTGCGATAACATGGCTAAATAACTTCAAATGATAGGGGGCCCAAACATAAAGTGGCCCATCGATATTTTGGAAGCTTTTGGCCCAATCATCATAAGAAATAAACTCATTACAGTTTAAGTGGCCTAATAAGTTCGTATCTTATGACGAGAAGTCCAACTTGATCCAAATGATGATGTCCCAAACACAAGCATAAAAAAGTGGCTTCTATAGGTCATACAACTATGGTTCACATTCAGGTTTATATAAGTAAATATAAAGGCTCCCACAGGTGAAGGGTTGTCCATGACTAGGTTTCCCCACTCAAGGGTTCGAGCGACCAAGTGAGCGTACTTTTTTTATAAACCCTAATGTACATGCCAACGAGGATGATACCACATAATGATCAGCTGCTTCGAGCGAAAATGACTTCACGATACATGATGCCATCAGGTAAGAAACGGTATGTAAAATATATGAGACAAGGTTACTAAGTAAAAATCACATACTTACAAGACATTATTTCGGGGCCCGATTCTCTATCCCCAGTGGAGTCACTAGACTGTAAGCGACGCTATCTGGGCTAGCGGCCCGTCAGGAGTACGGAGTAGCCCGCATGACTAAACTAGAGAATAAATGAGTCGCCACCCAGTGTGAACTGGGAAATAATTTAATACCGAACACTCACCCCTCGTAAAGGAATACCTCAAACTGTTGGGTTCAGAAAAGTCCCTTACTTATGCCAATTATAATGAAAGGATTTATGCAATGATGTAACCAAGTCTTATGCAACACATAAAAGATAATTCAAATAACACACCACTTTGCACACCAATAGACATGAATATAAGATGAAAACAATGCATGATTCCACAAGTATTTTGTAAACAAAGAAACGTGATAATGTAAATTAACAATAAGAATCGAATGTTAATAATAGTACAAATGATAATAATAAAGAGAAATAATTAATTACATAATGTAAAAGAAATGATCAAAGAGGCAAACATACATAAGGAATCTTTATGCTCGATGCGGCACAATGTCATGGTAAAAACGCCCTCGGGCATTTCCCGTAAATGGGGGATCTTTAATCCGATGTGATTAGACCATGCGCACTAATAGTAAAGCATAAGTAAATGAAGAAACAAAAAAAATTGAATAACGAAACAAGAAAAGAGATGCGACCAAGAGACTTGCCGACATCTAATGGGACCCTCGTATGCCGGATTAAACGTATTTCACATCCAATCAAGTGTACTTCATCAGGTGTGGCAAAATATCATGGTAAAGTCTTCCCTTAATGCATTTCCCCTCAAACATGGGACCTTTAATCCAACGTGATTAGACCATGTGAACTAAATAACAATGCATGAGTAAATAAAGAAACAAAAGAAACAGATAACAAAAATAAGAAAACAGATGCGACCAAGGCTGACATCTATATGGGACCTCGTATGCCCGATAAACATATTTCACATCCAATCAAGTGTACTTCGTCCAGTGCGGTAAAATATCGTGATAAAGGCTGCCCTTAGTCATTTCCCTCAAATGGGGGACCGTTAATCCGACGTGATTAGGCCATACGCACTAAACAAAAATACATAGTAAGTAAAGAAATAATAAGAAACGGATAAAAAAAAAAGAAAAGAGATGCGACAAGATCGACATCTATATGAAGACCCGTATGCCCGATTGAACGTATTCACATCCAATCAAGTGTATCTCTCACTTTTTTCGTCCGCGTGGCAAAATAGCATGGTAAAGACTTAGCCTTTAGGCATACATCCCCTCAAACTGGGGACCTTTAACCCAACTGATTAGCCCATGTGCACTAAATAACAACGCATAAGAAAATAAATGAAATAACATGCAAAGTAAATAATGGAATAATAAATATTTACAATTAATGAACATAAATTAAATAAGACAAACGAAACACGTGCGTGAATGTTCCTCAAGCGGTACGTGGAGTTATATCCCAAGTACAGACCGCACTACCTTCCATTCGGATTCGGCTACGGAATTTGTATTTAGATTTCCATCTGATATACCGTAAGAGATAGCACCCGACCATTAACCTAATGCAAATAAAATGGACGTGAAATATAATGATGCATTTGAGGGGATAATAATAAATAACCAAAAGGATAAATAAATAATAGTTAAATGTGAAATAATAAAGAAAGATAAATAATGAAAAATAAATAAGAAACAATAAAGCAACAATAAACGTAAATTAAATGCGAAATAAAAAAAGACTAAGACTATATAAAAAAATTACGGAATAATAATATGTGACCAAAGAATTTGGCCGGTTTTCTATGTAGGACTTCGCATAACCGGTTGGAACGTTTCCACGTCCAACCAAGCATGCCGTTTCCAGGATGACAAATAAAATATAATAAAGGGTGCCTTCAGGTCTTACCTTTTAAGAGTCGTTTTCTCGAAAGTGTGTTACACAGTCACCAGAAGGTTTAGTGATCTGTCACTTTTTTTTTTTCTTGGTTCAATATTTTATTCACCGTTTCACTGTTTTGAGCCACTGATTTTCTTTTTATTCTTCACTCTTTGGGTGCAGTTGGGCTTATTTTCAGGGGGCGCTGCTCGGGGACTGTTTTTGGGTGATTTGTTCACTATTTTGGGGATGATTTTGGATAATTTTTACTGCGATTTTGGGTGATTTTAGGGGCTATTTTTGTGACTATTTTTTTTTACTGGTTCGGCTATTTGACAGGAGGTGATTTGGCTATTTATTTCTATGTGAAGTGTTGGTTGAGTGTCACATGAATACCTTTTGCCGTGTCAGTGAGAGTGTTGGTTGGGTTTGGCTTTTGAAAGTGGCGTGAGTGTGTGCTAGAAAGTGGGACATGTGTCTGTTTGAAAGTATGGCATGTGTGTGTTTTAAAGTGGCGTGTGTGTGAGTTACTTTGGTGAAAGTGGTTTGTTGTCGAGAGAAGCTTAGGGTGTGTGTCCTACGTGCTGAACATGAGAAGCTGGAAACTTCAAAAGTCTTTGTTTGTTTAGGCTTGTGAGGAAGTTGTTTGTTTTGAGTGAAGAGTGTGTGGGTTTTAGGATTGAGTTTTTGTCACTATTTGGCTTCTTTGGGGTTTATTTTGTTCGGTCAGTGAGTGGTTTTTTTAGTTTGTGGGTTGAGGAGAGAGTGAAAGGTGTAGGTTTTGGTGTTTAAGGTTTTTGGTTTATTTTGTAGAGAGAGAAGATAGGAGCGAGAAAAAAGGCCGAGAGATAAAGGAAAGGCTGATGGTCTTTTTTTTTATTGCTGAATGAGTGAGTAAAGAAAATGAGAGGTTTAGGGTTTGTTGCTATTGTCGTGAGTTGGCTTCTTATGTTTGAGAGGAAAGAGAGAGGAAGAGCCGAGATTATCCTAGGGTTTATTTTGTGCTTTTGTTTTTTAATAGCGAGTGAGAGAGAGAGCGTGAAGAGAGGATGAGGAAAAGAGCTTTAGGTTTGTTTCTTTTGTGTGGAAGAGAGAGAGCTAGGAGCTTGAGAGTCTAAGGAAAAAGGAAAAGGGCAGATTAGGGTTTTGTAGTGTTATTTTTATAGTGGTGCATGCTAGGGTTTTGGTTTCTCAAGTAAGGAAATAAATAAAGCGATTATGAGATATATTTATTTAAGTTATTTAGGTAAAGAATATTGTATATTTTTGGTGGGGAGTGGATTCTAAATATTTTAAGTTGGAAGGTGATTTAATTGAATTTTGCCATGTGTTATGCATATGATTTAATTTTGATTTTTGGATTGGGCTTGGGCAAAATAGGCTTTTCATTGGTTGCCAGGGTTTTGGGCCGAGACTAATATTTTAAAACAAAGATCAATCCCAGCGAGCCTGAGGCTAAACAAGGAAATAAAATTTGGCAAGGTATTTATTTTTGAAATTTCCCTTCCGACGTACGTTTCCCACGATTTCCTTCCGCAACTTATCGGGTAGTTCCTCCATACAAGGCTCATCATTGGGCTTATATGCAAAAATGCAATGTCTATATTCTCCAAGGGAAAATTTCAATCAGGTGGCAGCATAATTGGGGCAGAAGTGAGTTTAGTAACTAATATTTGAAAAAATTATCACATTCTTATGTCCGTTCAAACTAGGAATTTTGAACAAAAATGTTAAACAATGGTCTAGATATAGAAGAAAAATTATGTATAAACCTCATATAGAAACCACCATGCTAAGAAAAGATCGAACATATTTCACAGACTGGATATTACCTCAATTTCTTATTTATATACTTCAATACCCTTGGAAGAAACAATATGACCCAAAATAATACCTGAAGAAACCATGAAGTGACACTTTTCCCAATTTCAAACACGACCTTTTTATTGACATCGAGCTAACACTGCCTTTAGATTAAATAAGCATGCATCAAAATAATTACCAAAGACAATCAAATCATCCATAAACACTTCCATGCATTTCTCAATCATATCACTAAAAATACTCAACATGCATCTTTGAAATGTAGCAGGTGCATTCCATAAACCAAATGACATGCGACGAAAAGCATAAGTATCAAACGGACATGTGAATTTGGTTTTTTCTTAATCTTCTAAAGATATTCAATTTGATAGTATCCAGAATAACCATCTAAAAAGCTATAGAATGAGTGACCTAATACCTTCTCAAGAATTTAGTCGATAAAATGAAGTGGAAGTCGTCTTTATGGGTAGCGACATTTAGCTTCCTATAATCTATACACATACAACACCATCATGTGACGACTTTAGTAGGAACAAGTTCCCCTACCTTATTCTGCATAGTTGTAACACCTGACTTCTTATGGACAACCTGTGTAGGACTAACCCATTTACTATCAACAATTGGGTATATAATACTCGCATCTAGAAATTTTATCACTTCATTTCTCACAACTTCTTTCTTAGTGGGGTTTATGTCTACGTTGAGGGTCTCTGCGAGGGATCGTCTATCTCTGTAGGTGAGCTAATAATCGGAGCAAATCAATGGGCTAATACCTTTAATATCATTGATGGTCCAACCTACTACAGATTTATGCTCACTCACTATGCCAAGTAATTTTTCGCTTTGTGATGCACTTGTTCAGATGAAATAATAACAGCAAGAGTATCATATGGTCCTAGAAACGCATGCTCAAGACCTTCTGGTAATGGCTTTAGTTCAACCTTTGGCGTTTCACTGTGGAAGGCTTTGGTTTCTCTCTGTCTCCTAGTAGATCCTCAAATTGTGGCAGCCACACTCTTGTTCCATGATTCTACAAAATAGAAAAGCTAGTAGAGATATAAACTTATTTATATAAAAAATTATAGATATTTGATGTTTACATTTATATCTCTGGGATATATCCGGATACCTGTGACGGAGGAATTATACAAAATGCCATGACCTCGACTTGTATGATTTAGCGAGATTATATGTGGTCGTCATACTTTATGTGTGGGTAAATTATGGACACGAAATTGAATTTTACGATGGATATGCCTGAATCTAGAGAGTCTCACTAATGAAATATACTCATAAAGCAATAGGGCAACATTTATAAATAATATTGATTATTTATAAGTCGTTTAAAGGTTAAATGCAAAAGTACATGTGTATGGACCCAATAGTCATTTCTTAATTTTTGTGTATTTACATTTAATGATAGATTTTATCAAATACACATTAATTAATTGTCAAATTGAGATATTTGACTAATACCATAAAAATATATATGTATTTGAATATTTAATGTAAATATAATACATATATTTAATATATTTATATTTAAATAATTATTTAATTGTTAAATAATTAAATTAATTAAAAATATAAATATCCTAAGTTTTGATAATTGTTGAGATGACTTAAAGATGCTTTACTTGACTTGTTGAATAATCTTTAAATAGTTTAATGATAAAGTTAACAAGTTGATAAAGCATTTAAGTGAAAAGAAAACAAAATATCTAGATATTACTTATGCCAAAATTCGTCCAAGGCCTAATGGGAGAGGTATATATTGTTTATTTCATTTTTTTCATAAGTTCTAATACACTAAAAATAACACAAAAGAAGTTGAGAGTAAGCTTGAAGGCCAAAAAGAAAAAAGTCTTGAAAATCTTGTTTTTGTATTTATTTTCTTTAAGTCTTCAACATGGGAATTGTTTCTAACATACTTGGCATCATTTTGTGTTGCTTGGATGTTCTCCCTTCTCTTTTGGATTGTGTTTATTTGTTTGAGAACTTGGATGAAAGATTGATGCATGTAAGTAAGCTTAAGTTATTTTAAAAGCTTACTTTTGATTCTTTAAAATCAAAGTTACCATTCTAGTCTTAGCAAGCCACTCCTTGGTGATCTAGAATTATTCTAGAGTTATTTCAAAGTGGTGAGGCTTCTTTGGTGAAGTATTGAATAGATTAAAGTGGTGGATTTTAAAGATTTGGTGAAATTGAACAATTTGGAAATATTGAAAAAAATTAGGGTTCTTAACCCACTCCAAATTTGGGGCTTTTCATATATGTGATGAATTATAGTATGAATATGAAGCATGTAAAATTTCCACTATTCCGCTGCATTACCGGATTTTCGCCATAAAATCTCTTCATAACTAATATCTCTTTAAACTTCTCCCAAGTTTGATAAAGGGTTTCACTGTCTTTCTGGGAGAAATTATAGATTTGTCTTTTCAAAACATTAGTCTTATGGTGTGGGAAGTATTTATTGAAAAATGCCTGTGTCATATCACCTCATGATCCTATTGAACGAGGTCTCAAAGAATACAACCAGCTTCTAGCTATATCCTTAAGGGCAAAAGAGAAGAACTTAAGTCTAATTATGTCTGTAGTCCCAAACCGGTCATGGAAGGTTGCTACGACTTCTTCAAACTCTCTAATGTGCACATAAGGGTTCTCATTCTCCAAACTATGAAAGGTTAAGTAGTACTGTATCATTCCAGGTTTAAAGTCTATATGTGGTGCATTAGGAGGAAACATTATGCATGATGATGTAGCTGTGCGAGTGGGATGGAGATACTCCTCAAGAGTCCTAATGGGTGGTCTCTCATAGTCACTTATATTTGTTAGTGTTCCTAGAACATGCCTAAGATCTAATAAGCATGAAAATGTGTGATTAAGATCATTATAAGTTGTGGAATATACTTACAATGAACGGATTGGAATTTAAAATTTTGAGAAGAGATCTCCAAGATCCAACCTTTCAATGTTGATTCCTAGCTTTGAGTTGTTTCCCTATCACCTTTGTTGATCGTTGAAGTGCTAGCTTTGTATGATTTTACCAAAAAATCAAAGAGAGGATGAAAGCATGTTCACGCTCATGTTGATGTATTAGGGTTTGGTTTTTGAGATGTGTTACCAAATGAGAGAAAGAGAAGGCTTTTGGTATAAACCAATTTACCCTTTTGACCTAAACAAGCTGGTTGGGTAAATGGTTTCACCAAAACCATTTCAAGGTGGTTGGAAAGTAGGTGGTTTGGCATAAATGCCAAATACTCTCCCAACAACCACATGTGAAGTGGGCCCCACTTTTGAATTTAAAATTCAAACGGTTTCTACGAATGTTTGCCGCGGTTCGGATCCATTTAATTCGATTAAATGAATTTTCGTCGCTAAATAATTAAATCTAATTAATTAAAGAACGACACCTCGTAAATATATTACGAATGCCGTTTACGAATTAATTCTAAATTAATATGTTCGCATGTATTAAAGTCCGATTTTAATTTCTCATTGAAATCTAATTCCAATTAATATATCCGATATATTAATTTTAGCCCATATCAATAAATAAAATATAAAAATCAAACTTCACTATTAAATTTATTTACCGATTATTTCCAAATTAATCATGCTCTCTCTCTTCCGAACATATTTAATCCCAGATTAAATCATGCCTCAATTAATCCCAGATTAATTTTCTCTCTCCTAATTAATCCTAGATTAATTCTAATTTCAGTCAACTGTCATCGGTGAATCTTTGGGAAGCGACCCAAGAGACCTCTGGATATGTTGGCAGTAAATCCGGTTATCGGACTATCCGATTAAGTGCGTACCTTGTACTACGTGTTGGATAGTTATGACCCATAGTGTCACTATTTTTACAGATCATAGTGTTGTTGTATAAATTAACTATGTGCAAAGGAGATTGCTCTCTTATCATTTTTGATTAGATCACCAAGATGTATAAATGATAGGAGGTCCTTATGATTTGTTCCTGGATTGAGAATGATATGAGAAAGTATCAGTCCACGAAGGATAAAACATTAAATATCCATAGTCAGAGTATTATCAAGATTGGAAATCGATAAATACGTAAAAGACTAGTATTACATTTGTGCGCGTTGTGACGGCATAACTGCATAGTTCTCATATATTTGGGTATATGATACTCATGCAAGTGTAATAAGAGGTTGTGTTTTACCGATGGTACGGAAAACAGCTTCGCTCTGGATAGAGCCCCTCGGAATTCCATTGGCAGTATGACTATGTGTCTATGGAAGTCCGAAATCAAGGTAGGTGTATTTGGTCTTAACTTTAGACTTGCACCGCTAATACTTGCGACAATCAATATACTTTGGTTTTGGTTGTCCAAGGCTTTAATAGGTTCTGTGCACACATCTGCGGGTATATTAAGAATTGTAGTGTATTGGATGTGATGTGAAGACAAAATTGTCACTCTAGTCATATGGAGATGATGGTCGCGCAGAGATATAGAACTAGTTCTCTAAAGGGTTGCAACCATCGGGATGATATGACATGGCCATGATTATCCGATAATAAAGAGACTATTTGCTCGTTATCCGATATATGCTTCGTAAGGGGCAGACATTGTACCAGCCTCAGGCCTTGCATGTGATCATCCGATACTGGATCGAAATACGCAATACTACGTATACTATGCCTGATACAGATCTTATATTCCTGTAAGGATATTTCTGGAGAATTGGGTAGGCATGGCGCTTTGCTAGAAGCCAACCTTGTCTTGTAAATCGGTACAAATGTAGTACGAGGTACTTACGTGTTCGTATAGTCCGACGATCGAATTTACTGCCAACGTATCTGGGGATCTCATGGGTTGCTTCTCGAATATTCACCGATGACGTATGACTCGCACTTTAATTAATCTGGGATTAATTAGAAGAGAGAGAAAATTAATCTAGGATTAATTAAGGAGATATTTTATCTTGGATAAAATATCATTTAATGAGACAGAATGATTATTTTGGAATTAATCGGTTAAAATGATATATTCGAGATATTATACGAAGTTGGATTTCGACGCGAAAATAAAATTAGATTTTAATTCGGGCGAACGAATTAATCTAGAATTAATTCGTTAGTGATGTGAATAGTAATTATGCTAGGCATGATTATTTAATTAAATTAGATTTAATTACGTCGCAACGAAAAATTTTGTTATTTTGGAATTAGCGAACCCGAGCCTGGGATTATTTGCGAGCACATTCACATTTCGAATTCGAGCGCGGCACGTATGTCAAATCAAGCATCAAATCATTGGTCGCGTCAAGCGTCAAATCACTTGTAACTTAGAGTGATGTGATGTGTGATGTGATGTGATGAGATGTCTAGTCACTTTGAGTGACTTGACAACATGTCACTTGTGATTGATATGACTTGATGGGAGTTGTTGGCAAACTTTTTTGCCTTGACTTTTTCGAAAGCAAAAAGTGGTATATGTTTAATTTGTTTTTTGGGAAAAAAAATGTAACATATACATGACAGTTTTCCTTATCTCTCTCACCTCTCTTCTCTTTTCTTTCTTCACTTTATCTCACGCCCAAGGGCTATTTCTGCCTTCTGGTTTCTACCCAAAATACCGAGCAAGGAGAGGAATAAATGAATTATTTTTGTGGCAAAAATCAAGGTGCTAGCACTCCGAGAGACATGCGAAGATGATAGGGAAGTCCACCCATGAGCTTGGAATCACCATGACAAAGCTTGGAGCTTGGAAGATGATCCAAAACTGAAAATGGAGGAGCACTGGACTGCTCACTGCCGTGACTTCCAATGGGCAGAAAATGAATTTTTTTCGTTGCCACTTCGGTCAACCGATCGATGTAAGTATTCCGCAAATTCCTTGATTTGTATTCGTATTTATTTCTTGCTTTGTATTGGATCCTTGGGACCGAAGAACTCCAACAATGGTATCAGAGCGATTGAAAAGCATGAAATTTAATTAGGGCTTAAAATTTGGGTAAAATATATTTGAGCATGATTTGATTAAATTGGATGTTTGAGTATGCTTAATACATGTTTAATTGAAGTTTGATTTGATCAATTTCAAGAAATTGTGTTTGGAAATAATTTCCCCAATATTCATGGCTTGGCCGAGAGTTCAAGAGCCCTAAATGTTTTGGAATTTTGTTTCGTTGTTCATTTGATGAGTTGGAAACGATTGGGAAATATTGATTTAGAATTTGATTGGATTGAATTTGGAATTTATTTGAAAAATCCCTCCATTGCCGAGACTATAGCATGTGTAATTGGGTTTGATTTTTGATGAAATGTGTTGGACATGTTTTATTGTTAATAAGCATGATTAATTAGGCTAATTGATGTTTTGGAAATGTTAATTGGGTGATTAATTATGTTATGCACTTTGTTTAATTAAATTAAGAAATTGGATTTTTGGAATTTAATTAAATTAGGCTTTAAATGGGAATTTGGGCTTTAAATGTTGTTATTGGGCTTATTGGGCGTGGTTGAACCAAGTTGGGTTTAGGATAAATTGGTTGGATCCAATTGGCCCCAAAACCACTTCCGTTAAGTCCAAATGCGACTAATGGACCTTTAAGTTTAATTGGGCCTAATGGGCCGAAATTGATTTCTAGGCTTATGGGGTTACTTCTTGATTGGGCTTTGGTTGCCGAAGCCCACGCCTTAAGAAATTAATTTAAAGCCCATTGGACATTAATTGGACGACATTGGATGTCAATCGAACTTTGAGACCCGTAACGATTAAATTTGGAATTTAAGTCATAAAGGTTCATTAATAAAGTGTAGTATTTAATTTGGAATTCAATAGCGAATTAGTATTAAATACAAATTGAATTGATTTAATTATGTAGTTTAATTTATTCAAGAATTCGTACTTTCTTATTCGCAAAACGAGTTTGACTCGCGCAAAATCAAATCATTATTTGAACATTGGATGGTCATTAATTATCAGATTAATTAATTTGATTAGATTGATTGATAACATGCTTGTGTGAATACATGGTTGCGATGCATGAATAATGTATATCGGATGGATATTAGATGGGTGGGGCAATTTTAGAAATTGTTGAAATAAATTTGGAATTTATTAATTGGACCTGCGTGTCCAGCCTTATTACCTCCTTATTCTTTGTATTCTCTTCTCACCTATTCCCCTCATTGTAAATGAGGTTTCTTTAGAAGTGTAGTGTAACGGGTAGAAGTAATACATGTGCTAGCGGGAGAGAGAAAGGGAGAGATTTGATCTAGGATCAATGTGTAAAGTATCCATCCGCATATCATTATTATTTTATTATACGCGCTTTATTATGTGTTTAGAATGCATGTTTAAGGGTGTATGATGATGAGACCTTAACAAAGATAATAAATTTGTTGCCAATTTGCACGTGAAAAACCCTCACAAATATTAAGCGTTTTTCCTTCCATTGAGTGATTCTTACTCAAAATCCAAGATTGACATTGGTTTGTTGGCCAAAGTCAAGACCTTTGTCCGTCGAGGATGTGTGTGAATCACGAGAGTTTTGTTCCACATCGGTGTCTTGTCCAAGTTTTGGTTTGTTGGCCAAAGTCAAGACCACTTCTTGTCCCATCGAAATTGATTACGAAGCTTTCCATAGTCAATGGGTCACGCTTAACTGGGATCACTAAGTTTGTTGTGCCAAAGCCAAGGCTTAGTTGATTCAGAGGAAAAAGGTTAGGTAATATATTGGATATATTGGCATATATGAGATATATGTTTCGAACTTGTATGTTCCCCTACCGGATCTAGGAATTGGATTGGATCCAATTGATCTTAGAGATCTACCTAGTAAATTATCATATAATTTGTTGGCCAAAGTCAAGATTGTGTGATATTTAACGGGATCCTAGCCCGCTAGGAAACACGGTTTCCCGAGTACTCGACAGAGGGTTAGAGGATCGCCAAAAAATAGTGGGAGACAAGTATTAGATTTGTAATATTCGTTTAATTACTTGCCATATGCACTCAAACAAATATAATTCGTCAAATAAATTAAATGTTAGTTGGACTAATATTTAAATCGTTGTTTTAATTAAACAGTTGGACTGTATTCAAATTATTCATTTATAGTTGATTTTATAATTGGATTATAGTAATCAATATAATTGAATTTATCTATTAAAATTATAGTTGATTAAATAGTTGGACTATTCTAATCATTATAATAAACAGTACCTAAAATCGTTGATCAAATAGTTAGACTATTAGAATCAAGATAAAATTGAAAGAGTGACATTTAAAACATAATCCTAGGGAAACTGTATTTAAATGGTTTAATTTTCAAATTGGGAATAATTTTAGGATGGTCCTGAAAACTAATAAGTTACTTTATTTGATAAAATAACATATTAGGCCTAAGCCCGGAGTTGAGCAAATAGTAGAGCATGATCTTTGGAAGAATCATGTGATGATAACTTGAGTGCTTAATCCATTAAGCTTGTCGCAGTAGACTCCTTAATTCCTTTATCAGAAATAAGGGTTAGATCCTTAAAGTATGATATTGAAATTGAAAGATCTTCATAAATCTATACTTAGACTTTAGAAGTAATGAATTGCAATAAATAACTCTTGGAGAGTTAATGACTATTCTCAAGGAGATGAAGTAAAACTTTACAATTAGGCAAGTAGCGCAAGGCGCACCATACTTCGATATTCTAGAAGGCCAAGGCTTGGCCAAAAGCTTATGGAGTGTTAATAATGGCAAAGGTAAAATCATTATAATCTTCTAGGAAGATAAAAGACATATCCCAAAATGTCTGCCTAAATTGTGGCAAACGGGATCGCGGAAGCGGGACAACCGTTTGAACAGAGCAGACTTGAAGGAATTGAAGACGGGCAAGGCTCTGACTTCAAATATATTTGTCAAAATTATGTTCACTACTAGTATTAAAATTTTATTTTAAATACTTAGTATGGTACATAAATTATGTACTGGTGTGCAGCATCTGCTATGAGCAGGATACTGACTTCAGTTGAGATTAATCTGCGAATTAGAAACGGGACGAAAGTCGCTGTTCTAACCGTAGAAACCTAAGTTTAGGAATTACCCTTTCGGGTGTGTACTTAAATTAGAAAACTGTTATAATGTAACTAGTTTGACTAGAAACATTATCTCTATATCGAGTATAACTCATTGCGAGTGTACCTTTATATTCTAGAATGCTAAAGTGTTTTATTATATAAAGATGATATTAAGATAAAACGCATTAGATGTGAATAACAAAATTTATATTTTGAATATAAATAAATCTCGAACATATAACATGACAAACAAATAGCTCAAACTGATTTGATCAGATGAAACTTATAAGTGGCATTGTTGTCTAGGATATAATGAAAAAAGACTCGTATATCCACACTTTTGAAGAGTAGGTAATCAGACTATTTTGATTCCAATCAAATAAAGTCTACGAATTTAGTTTATTGGGCAAAGTGCCTAAAACACTATATACATGGTAAAAGTGTAAATGCCACTGATTTGTTAGCCCTAGTTCATAGTGAAGCAAGTGGGCCCTGTTGGTTTCTAATTAGGTCCCAAGATCATAACAAGCATGAAAATAATGTGTGAATACATCAAAGGAGATAACGGAATACTCACATCGATCGGTTGAGACGATTTGATGAAAAACAAAAATGAAATTTCCACCTCCAAGGGGCGGCCAAACTACAGCAGTCCACTGCCTTCTATTTTCAGTTTTGGTTCAGCATTTTGAGCTTCGAATCTTCGTCGTTTGATTTCCGGCTCGTGGGTGAGTTTCCCTAACACCTTCGTATGTCTCTAAGGGGTCTGCTAGCACTTGGATCTTGCCACAAAACCCTCAAAATTGGCTTCCTGTAGACAACAGAACTTGGGCGACGCATGCTGTTCTAGACTCAGGGCCTAGTTGAGAGTACGGAGTAGTCCGCGGGGAACTAAACCGGAGAATAATGGAGTCGCCACCCGGTGTGAACCGGGACAAAGGTTTAAGGCCGCACTCACCCCTCTCAAGGGAAGACCTCAAACCGTTGGGTTCGGAATGGTCCCTTACTTATGTCATTGTGATGATATAATTCATGCAATAAACCAACCGCATCTAATCAATAATCATGTTCAAGTGTCACCTAGATCTAAGATGCTTCCATCTAATTAACTCCTAATCTAAGTTCGCATGCTTAAAAATAAGTCTTTAAACAATAAACACGCAATATCACACATTGAACATACTAAGCCATCAAACCAACGCAAACAAATAATTACTTAAACATAAATATAAACTAATTGAATATCATGCATAAAAGAAGAAACATAATCATGCTTTGAAATTAAATAACAAAACTAAGTTAAGACATGCTTAAAATAATAAATAAACAACCTAGAACTACATCATGCTCGAATACAAATTTGGATGAGACGAGATACATGTATCTTAAGTGGTACGTGGCATTGTGTCCCGAGTGCAGACCATACTACCGTCCATTCGGAATCGGCTATGGAATTTACGTCCGGGTTTCCATCCGATATACCACAAAAGGGAACACATATCCCGCTCATCCAACAATCAAATCATGCCTCAAATGACTCTCATGCAATTATATATCAAAAATAAATAATAAACAAAAGAGATAAGTAAAAGGGTGCCCTCAGGTCTAACCTCTTTTGTCGTCTCAAGAAAGGGCGTTACACGTCCGTTGGAAGGGCGAATGATCCGATACTTTTCCGATTGGTTTGCTCACTGTTTTTCCTCGTTGTTTTGATGCTCGGGCTGCTGTTATAAGTCCGTTTCACCACCGTTTGGTCGCTACGTTTCAGGTCACTGTTTTGGGCGTTTTTGGACTGTTTTGGGTGATTTTGGTGGTCTCGGGAGGTGCGTTTGTAAAGGTTTTTTGGGGAAACTTTTTGGGGATTTCTGGGATGGTTTTAAGATGGTTTTAGGACTGTTTTGATGGGCTAAGGACGCAAAGAAACTGACCAGAACAGAAGACTAAACTCGGCAGTTCACTAGTGCAGTGAAGCCGTTTTCAGGGGCTGTTTTGGCGCTGATTTGGAGCTGCTTTGGGGGATCTTTTTGTGGCACTTTGGGGCTATATTTGAGGCTTATTTTAGGGTGTTTTAGGGCTGTGAATGGTGGTTAAAAGTCGGCTAAGGAGGGGTGTGTTTCAGGCTTGGGCGTGAAAGGGTGTTGGTGAGGAAGAGGGATGCGGCAATTGGGTGGATTCTTTCTTCAGGGATGCGGCAATGGAGGCTTTTGGAGGATGCTTGGGCGTGTGATGGAGGCTTAGGAGAGTGCTTTAGGCGTGTGAGAGAGGTATGTGAGCTAGGGTTGTGAATGGGGGTGAAGGTCTCTTTTTATAGGCAAAGAAGAGGAGGTTTCCCTTATACGACTAGGAGAAGGATTTCTATTGATGGTGACATCTTTCTAATAAGGAATGCATCTCCTAATTAGGATTTGGGATTGGATTTGATTTGGTAATGATTTTTTTGATTTCTTTTATTTAGGTAAGGATTTTATTTGATTTAAACATGTGATTAATGTGTATATACCTAAATAAAAGAGGGAATGGGCGTGAATGGCTTCTAATGGGCATGGGCTTGGTTTGACTTGGGTTGACTTGGGTTGACTTGGGGTTTTGGGTTGGTTTGGGTTTGGTTTGGGTTTTGGGCCATAGGTAAGCTTTAAAACGGAAATCCAACAAGCAATGAAGCTAAACAACTCAGATAAAATCCAACAAAATTCTAATTTCCAACTTTACCCTTCCAACATCTGTTTCCCGCGACTTTCATGACTAAAGAAGTAGTTGCCTCAATACGAGACTCATCATCGGGCTGATATGCAAAAATGCAATGCCTACAGTCGCCCCCACTTTGATGGGACTTGTGCAGTGTGTGACAATGACAATCCTATCAAAGTATGTGCAATGCATTTTTACTTACCTGGCTCGCCAGCTGCCACATGGTTCGCCTGCTGTGTTGAGTTGATAGTGCTAACCCCGTACCTAGGGTGTCGCAGTTGTGTCTCCGTACCTAGAGTGCCGCAGTGATGTTGTTGTTGTCTGAGTGCTAACCCCGTACCTAGGGTGTCGCGGTGACGACTCCGTACCTAGAGTGTCGCAAGTGTCTGAGTGCTAACCCCGTACCTAGGGTGTCGCGGTGACGACTCCGTACCTAGAGTGCCACAAGTGTCTGAATGCTAACCCCGTACCTAGGGTGTCGAAGTGACGCCTCCGTACCTAGAGTGCCACAAAGTCTGGATGCTAACCCCGTACCTAGGGTGTCGCGGTGACGTCTCCGTACCTAGAGAGCCATAATTCTGGATGCTAACCCCGTACCTAGGGTGTCGCAGTGACGCCTCCGTACCTAGAGTGCCACAAAGTCTGAATGCTAACCCCGTACCTAGGGTGTCGCAGTGACGTCTCCGTACCTAGAGAGCCACAAGTGTCTGAATGCTAACCCCGTACCTAGGGTGTCGCGGTGACGTCTCCGTACCTAGAGAGCCACAAGTGTCTGATGCTAACCCCGTACCTAGGGTGTCGCGGTGACGCCTCCGTACCTAGAGAGCCACAATGTCTGAATGCTAACCCCGTACCTAGGGTGTCGCGGTGATGTCTCCGTACCTAGAGAGCCACAAGTGTCTGAATGCTAACCCCGTACCTAGGGTGTCGCGGTGACGCCTCCGTACCTAGAGTGCCACAAAGTCTGGATGCTAACCCCGTACCTAGGGTGTCGCAGTGACGCCTCTGTACCTAGAGTGCCACAAAGTCTGGATGTTAACCCCCCTACCTAGGGTGTCGCAGTGACGCCTCCGTACCTAGAGTGCCACAAAGTCTGGATGCTAACCCCGTACCTAGGGTGTCGCGGTGACGACTCCGTACCTAGAGTGCCACAATATCTGAATGCTAACCCCGTACCTAGGGTGTCGCGGTGACGTCTCCGTACCTAGAGAGCCACAAGTCTGGATGCTAACCCCGTACCTAGGGTGTCGCGGTGACGCCTCCGTACCTAGAGTGCCACAAATTCTGAATGTTAACCCCGTACCCCGTACCTAGGGTGTCGCAGTGACGCCTCCGTACCTAGAGTGCCACAAAGTCTGAACGCTAACCCCGTACCTAGGGTGTCGAGGTTGATATCTCCATACCCGGAGTGCCGTACCTGGCTGATCTGATGTTGAACTGGTGTGGGC